>UXGD01001283.1:0-36699 GCA_900474315.1 Torymus auratus | reverse complement strand
ATTCAAGACAATAATCGATACAATATTTATATACAGTTTTCGATACAATATCAAGATTGTGGTGTCAAGAATCTTGTATTGTCTTAAAAATAACTTAACATCTAATCGTAATAATTTATCGAAATAATCATAAATTCAACTCAATAAACTTCGGTAGTTGCTGGCGACCATCTACTAACGAGATGTTCGAGTGATACGGTTGGCGAGGCAGTAGCGACGCGCCGCCTATATCCCCTCGAGCCAGCTTACTTAGGTACGCGAGGCCACGGGGAATGGTTCCGCCGCATAGCGGCAGCGCGCGAACTAGGCTCTGGCCGGCGGCACATATATGTCGGGTAAAGTCAAATTTCAAATTTGGCATTTATTTATACGAAGATGCCGAAATTTTATTATTTTTGTATTATTTATTTATGCATTATTCAAGTTACATTGTTATAAAATTCCAGTTATATTCCTAACTTTCATTTCGATTATACGTACCTTAAATGTTTATTATAATTTTACTAAAAACTGTCATATACATGTACATATACTAATTCGTTTTCTGTTATCCGTATTTGATTTCAATTCAAAACCCTTAAACTTCTATTACATTTGAAATTTTAATATTTTGGTACTGTGTATATTAAATTACATTCCGTTACATTATTCTTAAAATCAGTAACCTGAAAGTTACAAATTTAACAAGTTCTTAAATTTAGGGAAATTTAAAAAGGTCTGAAACCCAAATACCTGGGAGTGCGAGGTCCTCGCATAAAAGGAAGCTACGGAGACGTGAGACAGTGAACAAGTCAATTATTTCCAAAACTTACTATTTTACGTCTGCGTACCTTCCTGCTGTACATGGACCTCTAATTTTTTAAACAATCGACTCACTTTTTGTTGTACGTCTGCGTAACTCCAATACGAGAATATCAAGACAAGACAATAATACTTTTCATATTGACTGAAAAGACCAAGACAAGAGAAAAATTTTCAAGAATTTCTAAGAGCGAGACAATAATATTACAGAAATATTGTATTGTCTCGCTCTCGTGCAGCCCTATTCCTTACGTTTTCTTGTGCTTTCTTACGTAAGTTTTTACAGAAAAATTAAAGAAAATTTATAAATCGTATAAAAATGTATAAAACCGTTCAAAAACTTACAAAAATGTACGAAACCGTAAAAAATATGTCAGAATTGGAACGGTTTTCTAGTCTTGTACGATTTTGTACGGTTTCCTACGATTTCTTAGGATTTCCTACGTTTGTTTTTACCATACAGACCTATAAGGGAATATAGAATTTTTCGAAAAACCATAAATATGCTTTGTCGAATTGTTATCAAAGCTGAGAATTTAAAAATAAAAAGAAAGAAAAAATTGCTGGTTACTTACTAGCCAAATCGAGTCGGAGACGGAAAGATTGAGCCGAATATCGTAATCAACCGAATTCCAAGGTATTCAGATTCTCTGTTACCTATCAATATCGAGTATACTGTTTAGTTGTTAATTCTTTGAATGTGTACATGTATATCTTCGGTGTGTAGCTATAGCCTATGATTAAGTATATTAATTTCCTTTGTATATTTATTTTTTTAACTGTCTCAGGTATTTGAGATCCAGCAAATTAATGATTATTTCACTAAATATATACTTAATATTGTAATATGAAACCGACATAGATATTTACAATATTTTATTCTCGTACACTATAGTTACTACGTATAGATTAATTAAAACATGGGAAAACGTTACTACAACATAAGAATTTAAATTTTTTTATTTGGTAAGATTATAAAAATTATGAGATTTTGGTTGTAATTTCAACAGAAAGACATTTCGAAATAATCTTTATATCTAATTGGAGAAACGTATGAATATAAGTGGATATTATACTTTTATCAAAGTATATATGTATGCAATCACATCTCTTTTTTATCTATTTATATATTTTTCTATTTTACTATAAAATGATATAAATCTTAACGAATTTAAATGATGATAAAATATTTTATATTATAGTATAGAATGAAGAAAAGATTAAAATGATAATATCCTCGGTAGAGTAGCTTTTAGATAACCATGATATATTAATAAGATAAGTAATAAGTATCAGAGGATTTTACCTCCTGATAGAACATTTTATTAAAAGTTTCGGGGGTATTTTTTAATATTAGATAATGAAACTAATGCCACAGGTTGCGATCAAATATTTCAAAAGTTCCTCCTGTTATCGTGAAAATAACAATTATTTAATAATTAAACAAATGTTGTTTATTAAATTTTGCAAACGTGAATAATATTAATAATCATAATAATAACTGATAGCACCCCCATATTAAAGAGTGATATATTGCTGTAATATTTACTCCAATAAAATTGAGAAGTACTTTGAACAAATGTAGGAAAGCTGTCGACTGGTGCCTTCATCGCCTTCGAAAGGCGATACAAATTTGACCAAGATTCTTTATATCGACGCCCCGTACGAAGAAAAGCACAGCTTACACCGTTACGAACACTAGCACAACTGATCGCGGTGCGCGTACGAAGAAAAGCACAACTCGCGGTGCGCGAACGAAAAAAAGCACAACTCGCGGCGCCAGGGCGAAGAAAGGCATAACTCAATCGCTCTTTTATTAGATTTATATAAATGTTATAATGAATAAAATAAAATTATTTGGGCACACTTTCTCTTTGAGAAAGTAATCTAGCTGCTAGTGCACTTTGCAACAGTTTTTATTTTTGCTATTAGTAATATTCCGAGATGTTGAGCTGTGCTACTTTTCGTCCGAGATTTTGAGCTGTGCTAGTCTTCGTCCAGCTCCGGGAGTAGTGCTTTATTTCTTCGTACGAGGTAAATCATCAAAGAGCATTGAAAAATCACCGAAAAGGTTTTTAGTAAAATCGCCGAAAAAGTCTTTAGAAAAACCACCGAAAAATTATTATAGACTTTTGGATTTTAGATATAGATTTTTATAATTCATATAATGAGTATAATAATACGGTATAATTATTGTATATTAATTGATTAATTGATTTTTTTATATAATAATCCCAATGACACTGTATAATCAAGCTATAATAAATTCAAACCTTTAATACCTATATAGAACCGGGCTCAAACTAATCTAATGGAACACCTCTGTACACTCCTATCCCGTCATCCCACGCGCCGACCGTTTTTTCGCACGCGGATTTCCAATTGAGCAGGGCTAAAAGTACATCACCCCCCCCCTCCCTCTCTCTCTCTCTCTCTCTCTCGAATAAAGTATAAGTATATAGATATTCGGAGAGGGCGGTAGAGGTATATAGGTATGGGCTAATACATTCAGTGCGACGCACTTTTTCAATTTTTGATTTTCCCATGGCGCACGCGTTCAGCGTCACCGCGCGCGATCCGATTGCCACCACATCACTAGGTACGGCTGAATATGCATGCGCGGGAGGGCGCAAAGGCGAAACCGAGAGAGAGAGAGAGAGAGAGAGAGAGAGAGAGAGAGAGAGAGAGAAGCACGCAGGTGCTGGATCGGCTAATGGATTCGAATAACTTTACAAGTGCGAGAGCGCGATGGAGGCTGCGAAAATTGTGCATATATAACATTATACAGATTGAAGTAATGAGATGCTATAGATTTAATGCGAAACGGTATTTTTACGTTCTGTTTTTGGCTATTCAACAATAATAAAGAAATCGCAATGTGCAGTACAAACTTGTCTCCCAATGAATTTATAAATTTTTATTTCTACTCTTAAAAAAATAATTTGATTCTGATAATGGTTGTCGTTTGTACCAATAGGTAGACACTTTTTCAATTTTCAATCAAATATTTTTTTATTTTAAATATAAATAAATTTTTAATTATTTTAACAAGTTTATCGAAATGAATATTTAGTAGTTCATGGCCTGAAAATCCAAGAAGACGGCGTCAGCTCTTACATTGACATATATCACTTATCGACAGTTCGAGATAAGATGGTATACCAAAGCAAATTGGGTCAGTCACCACTTCTAAATCTACTTTAAAAAGTAGACCAACCTGTGAATAGAAAATTTTTATTCATGCTGAGTTAGCTAACATGATTTTTGAAAATGTACTTATAATCTTTACTTTTTATACTTTTGCGAGGATGACTTTTGTACGCATTAGCATCATAATAAAGTAAAAGTAGATTCATAATATATGCTTAAGTTTGTAAATATTCTACTTATACCTAAATAGAATCGAAAAAAATAGTTGATTTGTTTTAAAAATATCTTTTTAAAAAGTAAATTAGTTTTATTTATTATGTAATGTTACGTTGATTTCTTTATCTTTTTATTAAATTTTTTTCATGTAAAAGAGTAGAATATGAGTCTTCAAAATATTTTTTAATAATTTTTTAAAATATTTTTCGATAGACTTTTGTGTACTTAATATTTAATTTTTTGACATTACTAGAAATGTTAATGCGCGCTTCGCGCGTCGTATCGTGGGCCAATCAAGTTTTATATGTCCATTTCAAATCGACCAATCACAACCATTAGAGGTGACAATCTCAAGTCCATCTCTTTTTTGCATAGGAAAAAAATAGGATATTTATAATATTTATAACACCTAAGTTCAATTAAGTAAAAAATTAGATATTAAGTTTTTATTATTTAAATGAAAACGTGAAATTTAATTATCACATTCGTTCATTATAGCCAGATTTTATAATTCTAAAGTTTTTAAAATCATTAACTAATACATAAAATATTTTTAATTCTATTCCAATTTATTTATGCTCACTATATGTATAATATGTGTATACAAGAATTATCAGAACCATAGAAATGTATATAGTTGTAGATTGTATAGCCTAATTAATCATAAAGTTTTACTTATTTTAGTAATTATGTTAAATAATAATTTAAAATTTTGGCGCGTTATAGTTGTCTGAACTGGTGAAGTATTTTTAGCGTTTAAAATATTGCCAACCAATATACAAGAAAGACAGTCTTATTCAAATGAACTGTGCCTAGGCAAAGATAAATGTTCCTAGCTATATGTTGGCAGCAAACAGCAGACGACGCCTATCAGCCTATCACATGCCAGATCCCGCCCTATAAGCTATGAATGCACTACAAGGTACTACACCAGTAAAAAGATTAACAAAAATAAATAATGTTACTATATATATGCATTTGGAGCGCTTCTTTCTAATGCATAAACAAAAAATAATTATTTCATACTACAAATACATGTAAATAATTCAACAGCGTATTTCGTCAATATATTCTGCAAACATTTACAAAAATAACGGACTGATGTTTTCTAAACAGTCAATATTTGTGGCCTTAATGGTCGTTCGAAACGATCCAAGCGAGGCGCAGAGCGAGAGAAGGCAACGGGCTCCAAGATGACTAAGCAAATTTATTGGGAAAGCGTAAAACATCAAGAAAAACAGTACAGGCTTCATATTCGTGGCGTCGGAACTTGAGAAACCCTTCGCGTTGGGAGGCGATGGATGGTAAAAGACCAATTAAAATGGTGAGTTTTCTTCGTGTTTGCCGCAAGCATGGCTCTAACCCGTTTGCGCGGTCGACGGTTCTCGATTTTGTTGAGCGTCGCAGAATCAAATGTGACGCACGATATTTGTTTTCAAGGTTCTTTGTTTAGCATTACAATTAGAGTCCCTGAACGTTCTATTCCAATTATTTTATTTATTATTGACTGATTCAGAACTATGATAATAATTTCAGCTGTTTTTTATTTTTCTGTAATTGTAAAATTTGTTGTTTTATTGATTTCAGGATCCTTTGTCACCTGGCCCTTGTCTTGATATAAGCGATGATGAGCTTGTTACCATCTCAGTGCGAGACCTCAACCGACAGCTGAAGCTGCGTGGACTCACACGAGAGGAGATCATACGTATGAAACAGCGCCGTAGGACACTGAAGAATAGAGGTTACGCTGCCAGCTGTCGTATAAAGCGTATTGAGCAAAAAGATGAGTTAGAAACTGAGAAAACTCAAGAATATAGAGATATGGAAGCTATGCAGGATGATACCAACAGGATGAGAGAGGAAATTGAATCCTGGCATTCAAAATACATGGCTCTAAAGAAATTTGCTGCCGAGAAAAAAATTCACATTCCTCCTGATTTGGAAACTATGTAAAAGTTTCTTTCAAAATACAACATTTTTTTAATATACTCCTTTGTGATAATTTTACTTAAAGTATAAATAGATTTTTAAGTATTAGTAGAATGTTAGATTATTTTGCAATATTCAATTTGTGTTTAAAATAATGATTTATGTCTTAAAAGGAAAAGATAAGTTCAAAAAGTGAATGAAATTTAATATTATATATTACAAACATTTTGTACAAAAGTCTTAAATATTATGGTCATCACAAAGCACCATCATAATGCAATAAATATATTAACTGGCTAACTACGTGAACATTTATTGAATTACCTAAAAGTCTATACTTTTGTTTTGTAGTTAAATCATTTGGAAATTGAAAGTCCTCTGGGAAGCACATTAGTCTAGACACTTCTTTAGGTGTAAAGTATCTAAGTTTCAGATCAAGTAAACTTTGTATTTTATCTTCATTTTGTACAGCATTATTTCTAAATTCTTCAAATCGTTTTTTTATATCTAAATCTGAATGTGGACACAATACAGATCCAGTACCCTCAACATAATGCCTGTAAGCTTTTGTAAAACAACAGGAGCCACTTGATTCTGGAGTTCTCACATCTAAGAGATTGCCTCGCTTCCTCAGAGTATTTTCATTTATTAAATATTCCATGTCATCAATATCATCTTCTAAAATATATTTTATTTTGAAACACTTTGCTTTACTTCTAGAGTTGAAATCCCTGCTTTCAACTGGTAACGATTTATATGTTTTCTCTGGTAAAAGTTCTAAAATATTTTCTGGGATATATGTTGATAAAGATGAATCATTAAATATAAATTTCAATTCTTTTTTCTTAGCAATTAAGTAGTATCTGTGCCTTGAATTTGGAATGCCAAACTGGCATGGGCTAAGTATGAATTCCTTGTAATTAAAGTCAGATTTTTCAAAGCATGACACAACTTCTTTTCTTGCTTGTGAACATTCAAATCCTTTCACATTTTCTAAAAGAATATACTTCAATGTTTTAATATTAGGAATAAGATCAAGTACATGTAGCAATGATGAACATCTGTTGTCTTCTGAATCTTTCTTTAAACCGACTCTTGTAAATGGCTGACATGGTGGACTCATTAGAATGCAATCAATGTTCAATTTTGATAGCTCTCCTATTGAAAAAGACTCAATATTTCGGCTGACATTTATTGTCTCTGGAAAGTTATGTTTATATACTTTATTGGCAGTAGTATTTATGTCCACCGAGGTAACAACTGTTCCTTTTATAGTGCTTTCTAAAAATCATAAAAAAATGCAAAATAAACAGTTATTTTAGTATTCTTAATTTTATAAATAAAATATAAAATAACTACCACTTAAGGCAAAGTGCATGCCTCCAATTCCACTGTACAGCTCCAATACCCTCATCGTAGTTGTTATTTTTGTTTACAATTATCTAATGATGTCATCTAAAAGTAAACCTTCGTTCTCCCATGTGAAACATGTGCACAATAGATTTGTCAACACGCCTTATACAGCGGCCAATCATTAGACACACGCAAATTACTTCACACAATAAAATTCTAGCTCTATTCCCAAAAACAAAGTGTTTCAATGCTATAGGTACTTATATACTTTTGACTAAACATAAAATAATCTAAGTTACCATGCTCTCACGAAAGATAGAACAAAATGTTAAAAACAGATGATAGCGATGACCTAACCTACAGCCTACAGCCCACACCGACCTAACCTCACCTGGCGCGACCTACGTCGTGAATCGTGTTCGCGGTCGTGATGTAGTCGCGCGAGTGCACTTTGGTGTGTGCAGTGCAGTGTATCACGCAAATCTTTTTTGCGCGCATAAGTGGTACATATATATGATTCCTCGTTGATCTCCCGACAAATGGGCGCCTATATTCCGGAACGATGATAATAAGGTGATCGAGATGAAGCTAATCTCGCTGACGACAGTGTGACAAAAAAAGTGCTGGTGAAGATACGCAGAGGAGGAGCTCCAGTTTAACCTGCGCATTATACCTACGTGCGAGGAGGATCGTTCATTGTTGTTGAGAGTGAAAGTCTCAAGTACCGTTTGTTCTTCTGTTGAGTTATGTAGGAGGACTTTTGAGAGAATAATTATGGATTGTTAGATAGCAATTTTTGAACTCAGCTAGCGACAATGTTTCGCAGTCGCAGCTGGTTCGGAGGCGGACTTTGGAAGCCCAAAAACCCACATTCGTTGGAGCACCTCAAGTATGTATATAACAACAAGGGAGCTTTGTTTAGTATCTTTCATACCTACACATGTCTCTTTGACATTTAGATTCTAGTTAAATAATTTGCTTTGAGAGTTTATGTGGAAATATAGTTTAAGATTTATGATAGACTTTGTTCATGATTAAGTGTTTAATTTCAGATACCTCTATAATGTATTATCAAAAAATCAAACGGTCTCTGAGAACAACAGAGGCTTGCTAGTTGAAACTTTAAGATCTATAGCTGAAATATTAATTTGGGGTGATCAAAATGACAGCAGTGTATTTGAGTGAGTTAAAGCTTTTTTTTCTATATTGATAAATTATGTCATAGTCACTGAAGAATATTATTACAAATATATCTTGATTTTCAGCTTCTTCCTTGAAAAGAACATGTTATCCTTCTTTCTACGGATAATGAAACAGAAATGTGGGAGTTATGTATGTGTCCAATTACTGCAAACCTTAAACATTTTGTTTGAAAACATTCGCAATGAGACTTCGTTATGTAAGTATACCTAAATATGATATAATAGAAAATACTTTGAGGTAGACTATATTGAATTTTTTATCTCTAGATTATTTGCTGAGTAACAATCATGTAAATAGCATAATAGTACATAAATTTGACTTCAGTGATGAAGAAGTAATGGCTTATTATATAAGCTTTCTGAAGACATTAAGTTTAAAACTTAATGCACATACATTTCACTTTTTTTATAATGAGGTAAACGAGGTATATTGTATTGAGTGTTTTATTCCTATTTTCATGCATCATTCATTTATATATGCATGCTTTTTATTTCATTATGATTGTTATATTTACATACATTCTTGTTTTTATAAATCAATTATTTTTGCCTTAATAATGTTATTTACTGCACATAATTTTATTGTTGTTTTTGTCGCTTTTTGTGGAAGTTGCTTATTGAGCTGTAAAAACAAAATTCTGTATGTTCTTAAAAGAATGTGTAATAGTAAACTAACTCATTTAAAAATCCCTTCATACAAGTTAGATTAACTAAGTAATTATTTAAATGAAATCCATTCAATATTTTTATACTCATAAAAAAGCAGCATATATTATGTTTGTTAAATAATAATTGTTGAATTTTTTCATGAATTTATTTTTATTTAAGCATACAAACGATTTCCCCCTCTACACTGAAGCCATTAAATTTTTCAACCATTCTGAGGGTATGGTTCGGATAGCTGTTCGAACATTAACACTAAATGTTTATCGTGTGGAAGATGCGTCCATGTTAGCATTTATTCGTGATAGAACAGCTGCCCCATATTTTAGTAATCTTGTTTGGTTTATTGGAAATCACATTATTGAATTGGACACATGTGTTAGAAATGATGCAGAGTGAGTATATATATATACACCTATTATAACAATTTATTAATAGCAATGACATTTTTATTGTGTAAGTATTTGCAACCAGTTATTTCAGAATTTGATTAAATAACATATTTACATAATTGAATAAAGACTTTTAAGAAAAGTATTTCTAGAACTTGAAAGTTTGATGACAATGATTATTATGTTTCAGTCATCAAAGTCAAAACCGCTTATCCGACTTGGTAGCAGAACACTTAGATCATTTGCATTATTTAAATGATATACTTTGCCTTAACATAGAAGACTTGAACAAAGTCTTGTCGGAACACTTATTGCACAAACTCCTTGTTCCTCTATATGTCTATTCTTTAACAAGAAGGAAAGATTTGCTGTGCCAAAATCAAGTGAGTATACATATTTTTTATAATTAAAAATTGTATTTAAACCAAAGTTCATTATATAGATAAAAAAACTACTATATATTTTGTAATATAATTAAAACATTTTAAAGATGAATTTTCGTTTTTACTTTGCAGGAGGAGAGAAAATATGTTAGTACTGTTGTAGCACTATTCTTATTATCTCAGGTATTCTTAATTATTTCTCATGGACCATTAGTAAGGACTCTTGCAGCTGTTATTCTGAAATCAGATTTGGATATGATTAAAAGTGGTGCTAGTAAAATTTTAGAAGAATATGAAAATCTGGTAAGCAGTGAAACTGTTGCCTTTCTGCCACCTAAAGAATCATTAGAAAAATCGTTGGAAAATTTGAATGAATCACACAGTGGTTCACCAAAGCTGGAAAATGTAGAAGAAGAAAGTGAAAATGAAGATGGAGAAGAAAAGAATGTCGAAAATCATAATGAGTTAGCAAATGATGGAGGATCTCAGAAACAGAAAGAAAATTGGTATAGTGCAGAAAAGGTTAAATTAGATGAGCCAAGTGCATCTTGTGAAACAAAATCTAGTTCTGTAAAAAGTGAAAGTGAAAAGGTAGAAGTTACTAGTGAGACAATAGAAGACATTAAGCACTTAAGTGTTACAGATGAAGAAAAGGAGCAAAGACTGGCTCTTGAAGGTCCTTTAGCTTCAGAAACAGATGATGATGTAACTGAACATGAATCTTTATCAAATAAACCTTTCCTTGAAACGATATTGAATTCCTTATATTGTACAGAAAATGATTATGCTGCTTTATTTGCTCTATGTCTCACTTATGCACTTTCTAGCAATCAGGTACTTTAAATTTTTTTAATCTTTTACTTATTGGAAGAATTTAATTAAATTAAAAATTATTTTGTTTGTTTAGGGTGTACACCTTGAAACCCTAGGATTGGTGCTTGGTTGCGTAAAAAATTCTCCAAAAGTTCGATACAATGAAACTTTAATAGACAGAATTATCCACATTATAACTTTAAGTTGCCAAACAAGTAAGATGAACTTTCTTTTTTTCAAAAGTACATAATGCATGTTACTAAATTCTCATATTTTTTATTAGATGCAAAAGTAAGACTTGTTACTTTGGAGTTAGCCATTAAAACGTTAACTCAATTTGTATTAACTGAAACTGAAAACTTATTACAAGATAACCACCTATCAGCTATTGAAGCAGCAAAAGAACAGAGTACTGCTCTTCTTCGAAATTTTTATAAGGTCAAGAAATTGAAAATTGGGATTAATAAATTTATAAATGCATGTCGCATGTTATGAACAGTAGAACATTTTATTTACCAACTTACTATCACAATATTCATTGACATTACTTTTTTTTTAGAGCGAAGATATAATTTTGGATATGTTTGAGGATGAATATAGCGAGATTCAAAAGAAGCCATTGAAGGTAGAGTGGCTGATGATGGACAGTAATATTTTGTTACCACCTACTGGAACTCCAATGACCGGTATTGAATTCAGCAAAAGACTGCCTTGTGGAGAAGTGCGTAATTTTCGAATGTTTAAATTGCATTTACAAAATGAGGCAGGTAATTGTTAAATAAACTGTGTCTTTCTAGGTTGAAAGAGCTCGTCGAGCTATCAGAGTATTTTTTCTAATACGCGAACTCTCACTCACCCTAAACAATGAAGTTGAAACTCAACTGCCCCTAACAAACCCAGGAAGTTGCGTCCAAGTGAACAACGTCCTCGACTTGAGTAAGTGATCAAATAATAATCAATCCAAAAAAAATCTCAGACATTTCTTCTACAATCTCGAAATACTTCCAGACAACAGTGATTTGATCGCGTGCACGGTAGTGTGGAAGGATGGGCAGAAGATTCGCAGATTTCTGGTCATTGACTTCATCCAGCTGATCCTCGTCGAACCGGATACGCGCAAGCTCGGCTGGGGTGTCGCTAAATTTGTCGGCTTTCTGCAAGACATCGAGGTTGCTGGAGACAAAGACGACTCGCGTTGCCTTCACCTCACGATTCACAAGCCGCTGAGTAGTAGCGCGAGTAATAGAGTACCGCTTCTGTCGGCTAAGTTTATATTTGATGATCATATCCGATGTATGGCAGCTAAGCAAAGGTGAGATTTTTTCAAGACTACATCAGATTTATAAAGTTGCTGTTTAGTAATTCTGGAATTTAAATTGCGAAAATTCTGTTGAGGCTTATGAGTTTTTGACGCTAAAATAACTTTGAGAAATTATGTCAACTAGTGAATCAATTTTCAACTTAAACTATTTATGCGAAAATTTGTAAAATGCTTAGCTCCATGTTTTTATATGTAATCGAAAAAATAATTTTGTCAATTTTATTTTAATGCGATTTTTAAAATTCGAAATATTTGAATTATGTTACTGAACGAATCACCTGAACTGAAAATTAGCTTACGAAATAATTTATTGTAACTTTAACGTTGAAAACTGATTGTAGCAGAGACGTTATTGTCATAACATTCTTAATTTTGAATTCTACTAATATGCTTTTTACTGAAACCATAAAATAATTTTAATCTTATCTTATAGATTAACTAAAGGAAGAATAAAGGCAAGGCAGAAAAAGATGAGCCAAATAGCAAGACTACTTGATATTCCAACCAATACTCCACATTGTTCAACACTTCCGAACTATGCTTTAATTGGTTTACGCAATGACCGTAAGCATTTCTAGTTATATTTATATGATTGTTTTGTTGCAACTTATTATTGATGAAATCTAATTGATGAGTAAAAGTTTATTTTTGTTACATTTGGTGTTTTTTATTTTTTTTTTATTTTTTACCTATAACATTTTTTATAAATATTTATTTAATTATTTATTGTAACAGGCAGTTTTACCTTGTGTACAAACAATCGTATCTTTCATTTATGTAGAAAAAAATATAGAAAAGAAGGTTCACAAACTAAATACATAATTTCCAACAACCAACCAATCAAACTACATAAAATACCCATGGACTTGTTCGAAGGTACAGCTGGCCGTGGCCAGAAGCCTCCGAAGGATCAGCGCATGTTCACGGTGAACAAAGTTCCGGGTTTTGCCGCGCAGATGCGTCGGGAGAGCCTTCAGCGTACCGGCTCCAGCTTCCCAGGTGGCATCGTTAAGCAGCGTTCGGAGAAGAGTCCCAGCGGTCGTGCTCAGGACCCGGTGAATTCCGTGCGCACGCGTGAGAATTCGCCGAAGATGCCGCGTCCGCGGAGCGAGGAGATACCGCTTGAGGATATGCGTCTGCGTAAAACCTCGCTCACGTCGAACTCGTCGTCAGCTGGTTCGGAGCACAAAGAGGGCAGTGCCAGTGGCAGCACAGCGTCGTCATCGAACGGTACCGAGCCGACGAGGAAAAGGTCCGAGGAGACGTCGTTCACCGAGAGGCACGAGAGCAGGCCCACGCGAAGGAAGGGACAGGTGGAGACAGTGTGATCGCAACAAGAGCAGGAGTCTGTCTGTTAAATATGAGAGTTTTCGCTGCACAAAATATGCAATAATCGCTGAGATGCTGCCTGTCTGTTTTTTCTCTTTTTCTTTTCTTCTCTTTTTTTACAGTGAAAACGGTGATATTTTTTTGTGGTATAGAAGTGTAGGTGCCATTATGATATTCGACGTTGTTCTTACTTTTTATAAGGTGACACAATGGAGAGACTCGGTTTTTTTAGAACGGTGCTGAATGCAAGCTGGAAAGCGTTATGCGTTTCTGGCGAATTATTTTTACGATGTTTAACTAAATTTTTAATCTAAGATTAATGTGATTAACGTTACTCTACGAAAGTTATTTTATTAAGTTATTAATATTTGATTACAGTTAGTGAATCTGTTGTTCGTTTTTTTTTTTTTTTTTATTCATATAGACTGAAGATGCTGGCTTTGCATTGCAATACATAAGAGCTCGCAATGACGAACAAAAATATAAGCGTCAGCGAAGACATATCAGTCGTAACGTACTGTTTTATACCAGAAACCGCGCGCACGGAACGAAATTACTTGTCGCGCGACGATACGTGAGTTGTACATAATGTCGATGTATCATGTTTGTAAAATTCGATTCTTTGATTCCTATAGAGAGCCAAGAGCGTAAACGAGCAGTGGTGTTAGTTGTAATCTACTCTGTAATGTACATACCGTGCATATACGTATATGTTATTTTAATTAATTAAAAGAATATTTAATGAAGGTCAACAGTTTTTTATTTGTTCTTTCATTAATTACTACATTCAGTAATTATAACACTTATATATTATAAAAATGATAACATTTTTTTTCTCGGTACAAAATATATTTTGTACAAAAATTTAAGTTTTTGGAGTTATAAGATTCATTTGAATCTGATGTTAATCTGGTATTAAGTTATGATAATACTTACAAAATTTTAGCAGATGCGTATCTGTTAAGTTTTTAGTAAGTTCAATTGAAAAATATAAATTTAGATAGTTAATAGTAATATTTTTAACTTCTGTTAAATTTTTGTACATTTCTATCTACCTATCTATTGTAACATTTTAAAAACTTATGAATTAAACTTATTAATTAGCTTAAAACTATCAATAAGTATCTGATAACTAGTCTTCAGTCGAATAATTCATAATGAGGTAAGTTTTGCAGGCTTGTATATGGACTGGTCCTGAAAAATATATACAATATTATATAGAAAATTATTGTTTCAAAGACATTGAGAATAAAGAAATTGTATTTTATACCTATTGCTTCTGTGATGGTAACTAATCTTTTTAAGATTTTTCAGCAGCTGACATCTCAGATGTTTTACTGACGCTATCAGTTTTCAACTTTTTCAAAAGAATTTCCTTACGAGAGTTTCCAGAGTTATTTTTCTTCTGCAGCTTCTTCGAATCATTTTTCTCTTCCTCTTTTTTCTTTTGATTCGCATGGCCGTTAGCCTGTGGATTTCTAAATTTCTTTGCAGCCAGCTCTTGCAAACGCAATCGATTAAAGTACACCTTTTCGGTGACCCGTTTGCCTTTCCAAAAATATCTCTTAACAGTTTGATTTTCTTCTGGCATTTTTGCGTGGGTGAATAGGTGTACTTTGTACCGGTATAACGGTGTAATGATAAGCAATTCTTATCAAAGGACGAGTGAAAGAAAGCAGGGTTACGATTAGGGTCCTCTCAACAACCAACTGCGAGTGAGGATGCGGCAACGGCGTTTCCAAATTTGTCAAACAAATGCCGGTCGGAAGTGCTAAATCGAATCAACTTTACTGTACGCAGCGACGAAGATCATAAAATTATTTTTATATGATTATTTTAGATTTTTGCTGATTATAGTAAGGTAATATTAGTCGTGATACATGCGTGTATTACATTGAGACATTATAACATTGTTCTTTATTATGACTTAAGAGAATTCGAAAGTTCGCGGGTGTTCCAGAAAACAGTAGTCCTGACGATTCATTTCTTTTTACCAACTGCTAGGATAAAAAAGCTACTATACCTACACGACGCGGAGGGACTGCAAAAAAGAGGGAAAAATAAACAAATAAACAAAAAGCGACCGCTATCCGAGGGACCGAGTGGAAAATAATCATGTACACAGGTATTTAGAACGTAACGCTCTTTAATTTTCCCCGAAAGATATTAATAATTTTCAAATGCGACTTTCTGAATATAATAATCATGGAAGGTATACAAACAAAATTTTCGGAAGTACCTTGAAAATCATTCACAGAAAATTTCGCGTCGAAGTATTTACCTTTCCATTTACTATTTCCATTTAAATATCAAAGTTTCCACGCTTCCGTGCACCTGGTCTTCCCTTCTAGGAATTTTCGCTTTTCATTCATACCCTCGGGAGTTCCTAGTAAACAATGGGCGAGAATAGACGCGCGGGAAATAGGCGCGAAATACGCTAAGTCCTCCGCCGCGCACACATCACGCAGTCTCTCCTCTCTTGGCCCGCCGTGACACGACGCGCTTTTCTCCCTCTTGTCGTCCTGTTGACTGCACAATTTCCACGTCCGAAGATTTAGCGGAGGTTCCTCCGACTTCGGAGGCACTAGAAGAGGTAGCTTTGCGTTGTGAGGAAGAGGTAAAGGTGGAGAGCGAAGACAGTAGTAGCGGGGGGCACGACGTCGAGGTTATGGAGAACTTCTTCAGGATCGAGAAGATCGGCGAGGGTACTTATGGAGTCGTCTACAAGGCCAAGGACAAGATCACCGGCAAGCTCGTTGCTCTCAAGAAGATCAGACTCGAGACGTAAGTTTTTCGTTACCATTCTTTCAAATTTTCATTCACTTTTCCGGATGTGAGTATGAGGGTCTGAGAAGAGGTCTGGTTGAAAAGTCCTGGTTAAAGGATGAATGACGATAGCGACGAGTGCTTTGTTGATTGGTTCACTTGCACAAAGCACCGATAAAGCTGTCTGTGGAAATGAAGAATTACCCGTGCATTGGGCCCAGCTGAATTTGTGGATGCAACGTTTTGATAATCAAACAGCGTAGCACCACAGAATTCAGCTTGTTCCATTGTGCATCGATCACCTGGTGTTTATTTGGTTTTTTTATTTTATTTGTTTATTTTCTTTTATTTATCATGATTTTAGTTGCATTATTTATCTTCTAGAGCTGTGAGTGCAAGAGATGTGAAATATTTGAGATACTTCTTATAGAGTACTGAAAAATTATACAAAACTTTTCAACCATTTGTTGAATGAAAAGTTATGTGTGGTTAATTTAAGTTTTAGTTAAACATTATGAATATTTTTATAACCATCATGTATTTTTAAAACAGTTTTTACTTGCATAATAGTGATTTATAAATGAAGAAGTTTTGTTACAATGAGTTTTTCTGTTCTTTCAATTATTTTTAGTTTTTAGTGTTCTTAATATTCAAATATTAATGAAGTATTATTTCAATATTATTACTTATGTTTTGTACAATAACTTTTCTGAAAAGAGGCTTAAAAATTTATAGATTTATGAATTAAAGGACTAAAAAATTATTTTAATTCCATTGTTGTCATTAAATTTTATTTACTTAATTTTTGTATAAAGCAATTTTATATAATATAGAAAAAAGATCTATTTTGTTATATTTTCATCATAAAATATTATAGATATTCATAAAATTATTTTTGAATTTAGAAATATTACATTATAAATCTATGAATTTTTTTCGTATTTTACAATATTTTTATAAAAAATGGTACATTGATTTAAACTAGAAAAATAATGCATTGATATTTATCATACAGAGAAAGTGAAGGTGTCCCACCAACAGCTATCAGAGAAATAGCATTACTGAAGGAACTTGCACATCCAAATGTGATCCAGCTACTTGATGTGGTCCAAGGAGAAGGAAATTTATATCTTGTTTTTGAATTTTTACAACAAGATCTCAAAAAGTTATTGGATTCTGTAAAAACAGGCTTGAGTGCAGCACTAGTAAAGGTAAAGTCCAAATGTCTATTTATAGCTATACATAAATAATTAATTTTTTAAAGAGAATATATAACTAATTTTATTATGAAAATTCTATAATTATGTTTTATTAATATTCTAATCTTTTTTTTTATAGAGTTATTTGTGGCAGTTGTTGAAAGCTATAGCGTTTTGTCATGTGAATCGTATATTGCATAGAGATTTAAAGCCACAGAATTTGTTGATAGACCTTGAGGGTTATATAAAACTGGCAGATTTTGGTTTAGCAAGGTCTTTTGGAGTTCCTGTAAGGACTTTTACTCATGAGGTGGTCACTCTTTGGTACAGACCACCTGAAATTCTGTTAGGCACTAAATTGTACTCCACAGCAGTTGATGTATGGAGTCTTGGATGTATTTTTGCAGAAATGGTTTGTATTTTTTACCTTTTCAATTAAATTACTAATTACAATCTAAATCTGTCATTTTAAAAATAAATAAATTTTAATTAACATAATTTTTTTCAACATTACTTTTTATAGGCAACTAAAAGAGCTTTATTTCCTGGAGATTCAGAGATAGATCAGCTGTTTAGAATATTCCGCACATTGGGTACACCAGATGAAACTGTGTGGCCTGGTGTTTCACAGCTGCAAGACTACAAATCTATGTTTCCACAATGGGAAGCT
Source organism: Torymus auratus (assembly GCA_900474315.1). Classification (NCBI taxonomy): domain Eukaryota; kingdom Metazoa; phylum Arthropoda; class Insecta; order Hymenoptera; family Torymidae; genus Torymus; species Torymus auratus. The sequence goes on along the minus strand of UXGD01001283.1, from coordinate 18,512 downwards.
CGTAGTCTTGATGAAGTTGTTCCAATGTTTGATGACAAAGCCAAAGATTTATTAATGGTAAGTGTAACTGTGCCAATTTTTTTTTCTTTTTTTTTTTTTTTTTTGTTGGCATTTTATGAGGAAATGGTGTTTAAAATAAAAGAGATAAAGACAAAGTTTTTAAAAATATTATATTTATTTAAAATAATCTGTAAGACAATAATTTTTTAAAATTTAAATATAAAGTGTATTATTTGCTTTATGATTGACAGTTAGAATTTAAAAGGTATATGGAATGAGCTATTGCCTTTTTATATTAAAATCACGTCTACAAAAACAATGGAGAGCTTGTTTATTAAAATAATTTTCCTCACAAATTATGTCCATCTTAAAAATCAACCTGTTAGTATTAAATGCTAAAATCATTAAATACTGCAAATTGCTTTAAATAATGCGCACAAATTTAAACTTAATAATTTATGCTTATGGCTGTCATTAATGTAATTTAACAAACAATATTTGTGCTTTCAGAAACTACTTGTATACGATCCAAATAATAGGATCACGGCAAAACAAGCACTGAGTCATCCATACTTCGAGGGCGTGAAACTAGTTCCTCCGCCAATGCCAAAGAAAGACTGAAAGACCAGATCCAAAGCACTATTTAATTTTTGCGAATGAATATCTACAGTACAATTGAATCGCTAATTATTAAGACAGAAACAGGTGCAAGATCGTCGATACAAATTTTCTACATACGAATGGTCAAATACCTATATAGAACCCATTTTTCTTTTTTAAAGAAAAAATAAAACAAAGGCTGAGATGAGACGGTAGAGCCAAACGTACCGAAGTGCCTCGAATTGTACATATATTATATGGAAACATACACGCAACTTATATGTATGATGTACAATAATATAATTTCGTCATCTCAATATCGAATCCACTACTACATCTACAGCTTCGGCAGAGTGACTTTGCTCGAATGCGCCGTAGATTTGACTGTCTCCTGCTGCGGCGTCGTCGTGATAATAGGTAGTTTGGGCAGCCGCAGCTCTTTCGGCGATTTGAGGCCAGTGCGCACGGCTTGAGGCGTAACTACCACGGGTGATGTCACCGGGTGCTGCGCCCGCGTGGGTGTTGACGGCGGCGGCTGCGGTGAGTCAAACGACTCGGATGTCGTCGTCGTTTTGGTCGGCGAAGACAGGCCGGCTAGGCTGCTCGGACGACGCTGCGCCTGGGTGCGAATTCAGGTTATTGTTTTGGATTTATCGCGGGAGAGGCTGATTCGTATAGTTGTGGCTTTGAGAATAGTATTTAGTGAGCGATGAAGCAGCAAACTTTTGAGGTATGTGGGACGAAAATTGTGTAATAGAAATTTGTGTTTTGCAAGTTATTACATGTTTAATAATATCTCTTGTAAACAATTTTTGTCTGAAGTAATGGTTATTTGCCTTATTAGACATTAATATACATATGAAATATAGTTTGCTACTTCTTCGCCTATAAGCAAATGTTTTTTTGAATAGCATCTCGTAAATGTTTACTGAATATTAGAATTGTAGGCAGGATGCAATATATGTAACATTTTTATAATTTTATTAGGTGCTATTCAATCAAACGTTTTTACAATATGATGTATTTTTGATGTTTTTATGTGTGACGAAATGTAAACTTATAAGTAATTGTTTAAATTTGTTTCGCATGTATGAGAAAAAAAATTATAAAAATATTTTGTAAAGTAATTACGAATTTTAATACTAGCAGAAAAGACTAATTATCATTTAGTAAATTAGTAGGACTATTTGATTTGAAGTACTGAAACAAATATTACCGTATCTTTTGATAGTAATAATTTATTTAAGAAATATAAAATCATTTAGATTTATATATCCATACTCGTATAGTATTTCAAAAGAAAATCCTTATTTACCAGCTCGTCAAAGATTAATGTAAAAAAATATATAGATTATTTATACATATATAAATTATTTCCCGAACGATCACTGCCAGTAATGACGATTGTAAAGCGAAAACTATTTAAATCCTTCTGTAAATGTCCATAACTTATTTACCAATACTTTCCGTTAAATATTGTTACTAAATGTTAATCTGTTGTAAAATGATAAAAAAAAAACAACGAAAAATAGTATCAACTCTCTTGTTAAATTTGGAAAAAATTTACATAAACGCAGATTGTTGAGACGGTGAGCGGGAAAAAGCAAACGATACGTGTGCATATATTGTATTTTGTATGATAACATCGTAGATTTCTACAATGTTATATTTACCATATTTGAATTATTATAATAATAAAATTATATATTTCTTGATAAAATGTGTCTTCAATCTTATACTCCATTGAAAGTGTGTACACTTTGTAAAACCTTGTGAAATTAAGTAAAAGAATGTGCAAAAACTAACCTTGGCCGTTTGCTCGACGAAAGTAGCTTGTGATGGTGGTGGGCGATGCTTCAACTTTTAGGCCATATACAGTCGTGTGATGATGATAAACGCAGTGAGACTCGCGGTGTGATTTTTGATTACTTACTTCCTGGCTACTTTTTATACTTTTTCTATTGAAAATGGTCTACAAGATATTTTACAGATGTATAGAAAGAAGGTTGAAAGAATGTTGTCTATTAGGAAAACTAACTAATCTTTAGTACAAGAATATTATGATTGTGATTTAGTTACTTGTTAAGTATTGAAAATGAAATGAAAAGTTATATCAAAATTATTTAAGAATCCTTAAAAAATTCTACAGGTTCTATTACAGTGATTAGAGTATTAACTACAGATAAATATACTTGTGTTTATTTACACTAACTAATCTATCTCAATAATACTTAAACTAAAATTAAAATCGTAAAATTAAATTTTAAAGAAATCATTAAAATGTGAAAATATATAATAGTTTCTAAGGATATTGATAAAGGTGCAATAAAAAGTGCGTGGTTTAATTTAGAAACAAAAATATTATTTAATGACTAGCATTACAATATTCTGGTTGTTTTCTTCACACACGTACATAGTTAATAATATTTCTCTTGCGTCGATCTTACGAAAAAGGATGAGTGTCGATGGATTTATTATTTACTATTTGTTTTCATATTATTACAACTATATAATCGGTGCTTATAATAAACATCGTAACGACGTAATTGCTTGAATATACAATCAAGGTATTCCAAAAAAGCAGCACAGTGCGTACATATACGCGCAATTATCTTGTTATAATTAATAAATCGTACTCGCGCTATATATCTTTGGTAATAACGTGCGCAGTGTTAATAGTCAATGCCATTCATTCGCTTACAAAAAACATTCGAAAGAATTTTGCGTTGCTGCGATCTCGATACAGTAATTAAGAGTTACATACGTCTTTTTATTCGTACAATTAAAAACCAGCTTTCGACTTCTACTTTCCACGAAAGTCGCGGAATTTGCTGTCTCTTCGTTGCCCTTTTCTAACCAGTAACTGAACGAAGTGGTAAGAGCAAAGTCCGCAAGTTCGTGGTAATTCTATCATTTAAAATCGTTATTATATTACTCGCTCTTCCACTAATGTAGGCACACTCGCTTCCTCCTCACTTCGCTATACTTTTACGTCCGCGCACGATCTGAAACAAGCTTTTCTTCCATCGCACTTATCTCTGACTCCGAGTTCTCTGAATTTTTATAATCAATCAAGCGACAAAATGGAAATGTTGCGCAACAAAGTAAAGACGAACCGTGAGAAGCGTTTAAAACGCATACAATATGCACACACGTTTGAATGATCGTGTTATCTGAGATTACGGTTACGATTTACGATACCTTTTTTCTCTCGTTATATTTTTTAATATAATAATAATATATATCGTTATTATTATGCCTTTGTCCTTTGCTTTACGCTTAATTATAAGGTAAAATCTGAGTCGTACAAGCTCGAAGCTTTCTCATCTATTTACACAGTGAATGGTACGTAGTAATAGTAATAATATAATATAACTCTGTGGTACTTGTGTATGTGTGATGTGTATCCTTAGCTTCTCTACACGGTAACAACTATAGAGTATGATGTCAAGTGAGACATTTACAAAATCAACGCTCTACGATTTATCCTGTGTTTTACACTATTTCTGTGTGATTCTTTTTTTTTTTTAATTCTTATCGATGTAAAAATGTATGTATGTTTAAGTTTTGTTTTTACTCTTTTTTTTTGTTAGTGTTATAAGATTTTTTAAAAGATTGTTAGTAATACACTTGAAACGTCAAAAAGTACATAGTTTTACAAAGGGAAATGCAAGTTGCTTTCTTGTCTTATTTTTTTTTACCTCTGGTACAATTCCACAATATTATATTGTATAAGTCAGTCGAAAACAAATGTTCAAACAGCATCAGACTTTTATGTTCCTCGTTAACGTAGCAATAAACTGAACGGAAATAATGAAACATTCGCGTTTACAAACACAAACTGCTCGCTATTCATCATTTTGTAATAATCCTCTGCTAAAATGTGTGCTCGTAAAATTTTACAACTACTCCTCCTCGACAATTTCCCAAACGCAAACAATTACATAAATACCATAACAAGAAGAAAAATATGATTGATTATGGCGCCCTGCAGCCTACATACTCTTATCGCTTCATAAAAATCGCAAAATTGAAAAGACAATGCTTTCTGCATAACGCGCCTCTGCGCATGTGAAATCGATTTCGAAAAACCGCTTAGCGCAGGCTTCGTGTGTGTAACTGTGTGTGTATACAGGTGTATCTACGATCTCAGCGGGCACGCAGCGCTTTTACATCTAGATGCAACGACCGGTTCTTTTTTTTTAAGCTTATCATCGACAGAGCATCTTTACGTTTACCCCTTTTTTGCCGTAATGGGCCGGTTTCTTTTTTTCATATGCCGCTGAGGTGAGGTGGAAAAGAGAAGCGCGTATATGTGTATATGAGTGCGGTTTGATTTTGCTAAGACGATGACGACTAATAGCTACTTGGTCTAAGGACTTGGAGTGATTTGATTTGTACACGGACAGAAGATTATAGTTTTGTTATACTAATTCGCAGCCGCTTTTGGGTAAAAAAGAATCAAGTATATAACTGAATTTACACAATATCTAAAATTGTATTGCAATATTATATAGTTTCAAGTTTGGTTATTGAATGTAACAATAGACAAAGAAATTTCGTTGGTTTTCTTTAACATTATTTTTCATAATTTTTTTTTCTTCTGATTAACTCCGTATAAGTACACAATAATACTCGTCATCTTCGAAAACATCGACATTAAATCCCTCGAAAAAACGTATACAATCATACAAACCATCTAAACACAAACACGGAATAACTATAACTCATGGTGTTATCGTGTCTACAGCTTCTACACTCCACCCACGCGTTACAGTAAATATTAGCAAAATTTGTTGTATAATACGCGCAATCGAAAAAACTTCAATAATATTATAATAATTTTCTTCATTGTTCCGGCTAAAATTGCTACAATAGGTGATGTATTGTTAAAACGATCGCAGTCACCTGCTGTGTCGCTTTCTCTAAAATTCAAAAACGAAGCGGCGTGAGTGTATTACAACATCATCGCTATACACCTAACGCGCGTTCCCTGGAGTTCGAGAGATCGTCCAACTGCACTCGTGTCTTTATTCGGATGTGCGGGCGTTTATTGGGGTTGTGGTATCGCCGGCTCTAGCGTCGTGCGGATGGCCGATCCTGTCAATCATACACACGCCATTTTTACGATTCGTTGGATTTTAGTATTTTTACGGTTGATTTCTTTTTTACATCAAAATTAAGTTACAAACATATCTGATAAAATGTATTGTTTTAAAAGGAATCGGTAATCGATTATGTTAAATTATTTGAAAGAAAGTTTTATTAGTCACAACAGTGCCGAAGATAAAATACAATTAAAATAATTAATTTCGTTAATTTGTACTGCAGAAAATCTTTTTTATACATTATTTATTAATTTTTTTATGCAAGGAACACACACTTCCCTAAAAAATTTGTTCAAATTTTACAATTATATAAAAAGCAAATTGGAATTCATTATATAATGTTAATGTTATATTAATGTGAATATAAGAAATTATTTCATTCGTCAGTCTTTAATATGACAATCTAAAACTTCTTAGTTTTATACACATAACTATAAAACACATCATTTACAAACAATCATGCGTTATTATTATGTATGCTACTGAACAGATTACCAACTTTTTCATAAACTAAAAAAAAATTAATAATTATTAAATGAGTTAATAATAATTAATGTCATCTTCAAACAAAGTAAATCCAATGATTTCAATATCATGCCCATAATATTTCTGACCGAATAATGAGAAATATATATTTCATATAATTATAAAGAGTTAAATTTTATTTATTATTGTGACTATATCTATCAATACATAAAATATCAAAAATCAATAATATTTTAAATATCATAGACCGTATAAATTTTCGAATTCATTAAAAAGATGTGCCTAATACTGGACAGTTAATTATACAATTATATTTGTATAAGATACTTTTAAACAAAGAGAAAACTAAATAATTTTTTTTATCGTCTATTATTGATTTTATACATAAATGAAAATGCCCCATTACACTATAACGAAATCATGTTTTCGAGTTGAATTTATGAAAAATTATGCCAACCTTGTAAGTATAGGATAAAACTTTGAACGAAAGCAGAAGTTCCACTGTATACGTGGTACTTATTCCCAAAGATTTTATAGGACTTGAGTATTTTTACGTTATTTTTCTGCAAGCAGCAAAATTCTCAAAAATTTTCCACATATTTTAAAGAAATGAACAAAAATTCCCCGCAGTACCTATATACCATAGTGCTTTTTTAATATTTCTACTATGCGTCGAAATTAGCTCAAACCTCCCCCACAATCATAAATTATATTACCGTACCACGAGGATTTCCCACTTTTTAATTCTACTACAATTACCTCCACAACCACAATTATTACCGTACGAAATTTCTCACTACTCGGCCAGCGACCGAAGAGGACAAACACATTCAGCACGTCTATCACACGACAAAGAATCTCCATCAGCACCGGTCTCCTCGTACCTTCTCTCCGAGCTGATCATCACTGGTATCAGTGGGCAGCAGCAGCGCGAGCCTTGGCTCTGGCTCGAGCTGCACGAGGAGGAGTAGGCCCTCATGCGAGCCCTCGCCCTCCTAGCACTGATCCACGCGGTCGAGCTGCTCCGACGACGACGCTGCCGCCTGCAGGCTGCTGTTCCTTCCGCCCTCGTCGACGCCACCGCCACCCGTCGACGAGGAGGCGCTCAGACCCGGCGGCACCGGGCTCTGCGGGGCGTGCGGTTTTATTATATGGTACTTATGTGTATGTATATATACGTGGCTCGTAGAGGAGGATCAAACAAAAACTGATGCGGTTTTGTCGAGGATGCGGGATTCTTTCAGCCATCGGGAGGGGTTGCTGGGGTGGGAGATTTTTTTTGCTGTGGGAGGGGTTGTGGATGAGGGTTGATTTTGAAAATGGTGAGGTAGATGTGCCAGTACCGGGATTTTATACGTATATACTAGTCGTGATACTATGGAAAAATTGTAAATTGAGTTCTCGCGTAAAAATCTCTGACTTAGAAAACAGGAAAGCACTAGAGTGAAGTTAAAAAATGCAGAAAAAATGTATTTTGAAGTAATTTTTTGAGTAATTCTTACATTTTCTATGAAAGCTTATTAAATATTTTTTTTAATAGATTTTTGTTCAAACGTACGTATAGAATTCATTACATATACAGTTTAAAAGGAATTATAAAAGAATTATGAGCTCCAAGACTGCTCAAATAAATTGTAGCATTATTTTTATGGTTTTCAATGTAGGTGACATTTTGGCATGAGAACTCACGTGAGATCTCATCTGAGTATTTCCAGTAGGGAGGACATTCTATAGTACTGGTACATATACCTGACGCAATTCATATTTTTATAGTGTACAATGCACTTATGGCTGAAAGAATTACTTGGGATGTTGCATGATGATTCATTGAAACTTTATTAAATGATGATTTGTTTTACATTATTGGTAAGGATCTAAAACTGTACTATACAAAAAATAATGTAGCTATACTATACTTCATTTTTAAATAGCATTTATTATGAAATTTGTTCTAATGTACTACCAGGTCCTCCTAGCCCTTATATAACTACACTTATCTGTAAACTTTGTAAGGCGAAAAGAATCGCTATAATAACAATAATATTGCAAATGATTGCTATAATAACTAGATTATTTATTTGTTATAGTTAATAATGACATCGTTTAAGTTTGAGCTTTTTTAACACCATGTAGCATCCCATTTATAATAATAATAATCAAACAATCGCATTTCAGAATAAATTGTTGTCTTACTCGATATATCGAAATGGGAATTCGGACGCTGTTGCATGGCAATAATATATAGCAATACACTCTCAGCCAGGATCACATATCGGTTTGACAATAATTACAATAAATAAAAAATAAACTGAAGCAAGTCCGTATACAAAAGCGCATTTATTTTGCAAATCGAAGCGCAGATAATAATGTATAAAAATAAAAAAATAAATAACGTTTTGTGATGAAGCTTAAAGGTGCCTTACATGCAAAGCGGCAAAATTACTTTGATTTAATTTCCTTATAATATAAGCATTGCTTCCCTTGTATCTTATTACGAAAAATTATTTCAGAAACGTATTTTTGCTATTTTGATAATCAGTGAATTGTATATAAAACTGAAATGTCCCTGAATGAAATGTTACTATTTATAGAGATTATAAAACTATTAGTAATATTAATCAAATAATAAAGGTAATACTTATTAATCAATAAACTCGAACATAACTAAAAAATAAAATGTCTATTAGGAATAACAAGTAACAAATATATATGTGTACGTCGAGAATTATTTGATTTGCACTACACACGCAGAGAATGAACAGACGAAAAATATAAAACTTGAAATGATATTTTTTATTTTTAAAATTACAATCATTGGTCTTGCATACGTACGAAAATAAATTAAACTTCGATAGAAAAATTCGTAACCCAAGAGAACGTAGCTACAATCGGCAATCGATACAATTATTACAATATTACAATGGTTTTTTTCTTCACCTTATTTATATGTATAGAAACGAGAAAAACAATCGATTTTATTCGTATATAATATATAATGAGAAAGAACCACTATAGAATCGACAAGTCGCGAACGGAACAACAACGTGTAAACAATGTTTATAATCTCATATATAGTGCACTATATATATTATAATATAATAATACGTAAAATTCTCTCCTATAATCTCGTCACCGTATAATTGCTCGTGGAAAAAAGTGCGGGCGCCGATTTACTTGGTCGACCGCGTATGTGAACAACAGAGCAATACTGTTCCCCCCCTCATATATACTAATAATAATAATGATGATCAACAGCGCGTGTGTATAATGAAGACGTATGCGTGTGTTGGTTTTTAAGAGCGATTCGAGGCGAGGGATACCTGAGAGCCGCTGCCACTGACGCTGCCAATGTTCGAGCCGGAAGTCTGGCGCAGGTAGGTCTTGTCGTCGAAGATTTTCTTGTCGCCACCGCCTGGCTTGTGCTTCATGTTGTCCATCGAGCCGATCTTGCTCTCCGCCTTTATGTCCAGCTTCTGTGTCTCGATCTGCGGGAAAGCGAAGCGGTTAGTGAACGGAGCTGATTTCAGCGTATATTGTAGGGTTTTGAGAGTGGGGTATGGGCAAGTCATGGGCAAAGTCGTATCTTTATGAAGATATTACAGAATTTAGGATATATTATGGTTGTGCTTAATGTTTAATGTTTAATGTTTTTGTTTTTTTTTTCGCAAAGAAGTAGTGTAGAGACGTTAGTTATCTCACATTATGATATTCTAAACTTCTACATGTGACTGTATGGAAAACCTTAGGGGTGGGGCGAGTAGTTCGAAAATTCCTTCCTATTTTTTTTAATAAACTTAAATATAATAGTGTAATTGACAAAAAACATTTATAAGCTCACGAGGCTCGAGATCGTATTTTATTCGAATTTTTACTCGAAAAAATACATGAGTCAAAAGTTCTTGCTAAAAATATCAGAAAGAAATAAAAAATGTTCGATTAGCTTCATATATGTCAAAATATTGCAATTTTATATTGTTAATAAATTTATTTTCACCTACATGCATTTTGTAAATGCAAAAAGAAGAAATCAAATATTTTCGAACTATTCATTGGCACCCCTAGAAAAACTATCTAATTTTAATTATTTAAAAAAATAAGGCGATTTGAGCTTATACTTAAGAAGAGTGCACACCGTTTGGAAATTTAACGACGCTTTGATAGTCAATTCTGCTACCTGAAAATGAAGCCCAGTGCTCAAAATTCGATGAAATGAGCCCTTTTTAAAGATATAATACACTTTATTTGGTTAAAAAATTATGTCTTTTTTCTATTGGTTGTCTGCACATTTCAAGTATTCATGATACGAAAACCAGGAAAAACGATTATAAAAGAAGACAGAAAAAGCTAAAATTTCAGCTTCGTTTTGTTAAAATCTATTATCTTTTCAGGAAATTATAACCAATTAAGGAGAGCGTCAGAAATCGATTAAAAATTTACCTTGCTTTTAAAGGATTTATTGAGTCGTATTTTTAAACATTTTCTTAAATCGTCTTTCACTTGCTTTCAATTGAATTGCTTGCAATTTCCTGAAAAATTAATATTTTTTAATGAAGTAGAGCTTAGTTTGAGTTTTCTCTTTCTTCTTTTCGGCGTTTTCATATCACACATTCTTGCAAAGTGACAATTAATGCAGGATACTTTTTTTAAACGAAATAGAGCACATTTCAAATTAGATCGCAGATATCTTAAGAAAAATGCCTCATTTGTTGAAATTGTTAGCCTGGGCTTCATTTTTAGATCCCAGAAATCGATTTTCAATAAATGCCGTCAAAATCCGCCATTCGGTGGGTGTGCACTCTTCTTGTTGGTAATATCTTCTTACACTGAGAGTATAAAACAGTAAAAGAATTCAAAGTAAATGAGTATCTTTGGAAAATCTAATCTATTTATTCTAGAAAGATATGTGCATATACTCTGAATGTTTTTGTACTTTATATCATTTAAAAATATTTTCCCGTAAATATGGTTATTCTTCAAAAAGATACTTTTTGTAGTTAGATATAATTATGGATTATGTAACAAGGGAATTGCCCAAGGGAATGGTCGACTTTACTCCCGTGTTATAGTACTTTATTCCCAGCTCCACTGTGGACTTAAAAAGTTATTTAGTATTTATATGTGCTTTAATTTCTCTAGTTTTAACCAAATTCACCATAAACGTAAAAAATTAGACCATGTTACTTTATTCCCACATAAGCGGGAATAAAGTAGAAGAGGGAATCAGACGCCACTTTTTCCCCGCTTTTCACGCTATTAAGTAGCAATTATAGTGGAGATCGGAATGTATTTTTATACAGACAATTGCCCATGACTTTTAGTAATCGCAAGGAGAAGCTACAAGAGCTACGAAAGTTTCAAGTGTGCCACACTCTGTTTATCACACGTGAACAACAGTGAGGTTCAAAGTGGTAGTTCTATAGAGAATATATATAGATAATATTTTTGCTATAGTAACTATATATATCAGTTTAATTTGGCATTATAAGACCGAAGGAAGTAATAATTTTAAAGTGGTAATCATAGTCGATATCATTTTATGCTTTCAAAGTTACCCACTGTTCTATCACGAATTCAATGTACTTAGAGATTTATTTGCTTGATTTTATGAAGAAAAGGTTAGTCATTGTTATATGCATGAATTTTTGAAGATTTGTCTTAAATTTTTGGATGGATAACAATTTTATTTTCATCCATTTGTTAATAAACTAGACAATATTGTGAAGAGTACTGTTGGTAATTTTGAAATAATAAAATTGTTCATCTATTATTCTGTTTCTATTTCTTTAAAAAATTTTATAAAAAACTACATTAGAACAATTACTACTTTCTGTACACATATAAGAGAGTTTTTCAGAATAATGATTATATTTCTCACCCACAAAAAAAAAAAAAAAAAATATTCTGCTGATGTCATTTTTTTCATATATAAAACTTAAATAACTATAAAATCTTTATTTGAAAATATCTGAAATATCTAACTAAAACATTGAAAATTAATTTTGAAAATATGTGCAATTTTTTTTTTCTTTACATCGTGCATTTTATTTCATAATATCAGATATTAGAAACTTTTTTGTATTCGATAAATTTTTAACTCACCTTTTCATACTCTAACTTACAAGTATAACATGCATATATAAAGAAATTTAAAAGTAAAAACTATCGATATATATAAAAAATTTATCATGAACCATCGGTCAATTATTTACAAGTAGATTCAAACTAAGACAGCGAGCACTCATTACAAACAATCATTACGAAGAACATGCTTAAGAATTCTCAAAAAATTGATAGTATAGTTCTGTCAGGTGCATTCCATACTTACGAATGCGATGTAGGATAAAGGTATCGACAGACGAGAAAGAGAGGGGGAGAGAGAGACAGTTAAAGCGTATAGAGAAGAGAGAAGATATCTGCAAATGTGTGAATAAGTCTACGATAATGAGATTGGCATCAGGCGCTAATGCTATAAATGAAAAAGAAAAGCTCGCTGATCGCCTGCACGAGTATTATACACGTATGCCTGTCAAGAGCTCGAATTTCGAGGGAAGCCTCATCGCCGTGAAGCCTTGATTCAATTTTGCGAGAAAGAGAGTATAGACCTTTACGGGATTTGTAATTCATACCGAAAGATAGTCGAGGAGGTGCTAAGTTGATATGAAAATTCAAATTATCGGCCTTCTTTAGATCTCTAGACGTAAACGCGGTCCCTTCTAAGGCACTGTATTACCATACAAAAAGCATTTTTAATGCAGCTTTCGTATGGTAATATAAGCTTTGATGTTTTTTTCGGTGACTTTACTATTTGAGTTTTCATTATTCTAAAGAAAATGAAATTTTTATCCATTTTATAAGTAATGTTGTACAATAATATATAGTATAAAAACATGTTACGTTACTTGAACATTTCTTTAGTATAATAATATAAACGTTAATATTTAAAAAATTTTACAGAATAGTTATAGACTAGTATAATAATATAAACGTTAATATTTAAAAAATTTTACGGAAAAGTTAGTCTAGTATCATTCCAAAATGTTTCACGTTCTGGAAAATTGCACTAATGTTACAATAATCTTTCAGAAAGATTTCTTTTTAAAAGTATTAAAATCTTCTATAAGAATAACTTTAAAAATCGTCTACATATCTTTTTTGGTACTTATATGTGGGAAAATCGAGAATACTTTTAATTATTGTGTTAATTTTTTTAAAGTAATTTATTGCTGCTACTAGCTAGCCGTGCGAAGTACAGCAACTAGACTAGACCTAAAATCTTTAATGGAAACTAGAAAACTAGACCTGTAATTGGTATAACCCACGGCGCAATGCGGGGATGTATAAAACTATCTAAAAGGGAGATATTTTAAAAGGGTACGTTTTTAAATAGTTTTATACATCCCCGCATTGTGCCGTGCGTTGTACACTCGTGGAAATTAGGTACAGGCCTTGTTTTCTAGTATACATTGACGATTTTACTGCCAGTCTGGTTTCTGTGCTTCCCACGGTTAGCTAATAGCAGCAATAAATTATTTTAAAATCTCACACAATAGTTAAAAGTATCGTGGATTTGCCTATACATGTTTCTAAATTACATCTAAAAAATGTTTCTTTAGTATAAATGCAAAATTCTATCTCTCTAGCGAAGGCAGAAAAATCTCAAATTTTCCTAGCAACATCATCACACACCTCGGCCACTGTGCACGCAAAGAAAAAGGAGCGGTGCGTGTTCTGTGCATGATATACATATGTGTACAATATACACTTTGCGTGAACGTTATTATTACGTGTCTTTGTGATATATTACTTACGTCGTCATTCGCGTTATCCTGAGGTGTTTTCGGAGGCGTCCCAGGAGACTACATAGAGTATCGAAAAAAATACAATAATGACGTGTTAATCTGATGAGACACACGATCACATCACATCGGGACGTCACACATGCGGGGCTTATCGTCGTCTCGAACTTTTTTTAATGCGAATGAGGTAGGTGTAATTCCTAGCGGCAACTGTTCTCTCTGTATGACTTTGCACGGTATGTTACTTGTTACTTACTTTTTTCTCAGACACTTGTATTTATTATTCTCGTTTGGCATTAATATTTCGTGCCGTTGTCACTGACTGTATACAGGCATGCGAATTGTAAAGGGTTTTTGTTTGAAAATATCGAAATTCAAGGATTGATAATATACGTATGTGGTGTGACAATAGAATCTCTCTATATGGATTATAAATAATGTTATTTATTCATGAATATAATAAGTACTGGGTATGTGATGGGTATGAAGTTTGCATCGTTGGAATGCAACGAAACACTTTTTTTCGCAATTAATTAATTTTGTTTAAACTTTGTTTAAATTATGTTTAAACTTTATCAGAAAGATATTTTACACTATAGAATCCATTAAATTAACATGGAAAATTAATAGTCAAGTTAACATATAACCTTGAAGGAAAATCCATTTCTTTTTTATATCATTGCACTCCAACGTTGAAAACTTCAGACAAATGGGTACGTGTGTATTTATAAGTTAATGTAATATGGAAGTTGTAAATATTGCCTACGATTAATACAATAATTGTGTGTTATAAATAAAAGCGTTGAAGCTATGTTTTGTATGTGTGATGTATAAATAATGATAATGTAATGTATCATTCGTAATTAATACTGTAAAAAAATACAAATATCAGTAAATATTTCGGATTCGTTTATATATGAATTTATTGTGTTAACACTAAGCATTACAGAAATATTTACTGAAAGCACTGCTTTTACTCACTAAGTTACAATTTTCGAGATCAAGAATTAGTCACTATTATTATTATTATGGCTGCTCTGAACAAATACGACAATTAGATTGAAGGAACGAACATATAAATTAGTAATCTAAACATTTTACGAGTAGTCCTTTAATTAACAAAGTGTAGCATATAATATCGTATTCAATGCTCATGTATATGTCTTTGGTTTCTTCGAGTTTATGTAGTTTTTAAAAAACGTAACCTGCACCATTCACTAGATGCCATCCGAAAGATAGAGAAAATACCAAAAACAACAATTCGTTCCACCTACTATATTCATGCGCTCGACTACCCATGACCTAACTCTCCTCGCAGGTATAATTATATATAACGTATACATACACATGTCATTCGTCGTCCTATATATTTATAGATATATACTATCTAAGAGAGACATAATAATGTTGCCACGATGCACAAAACAAAGAGTATATAATAATTACGAGTGTAATAATAATAATAATAATATAAATAAACGGATGGCTGAAAAAACGAGAGAAAAGAGATTGGGGTTGTTTTGGTGGTGTAGTTTAAAGAGCGCGATTTTTATACCTTGACGGCACCGCCGCCCGGCACGTGCTTGGCGTTCTCCTTCGAGCCGACCTTCGGCTTCGCTTTGTCCTTGAAGTCCAGCTTCACCGACTCGATCTTCTTGTCGCCGCCGCCCGGTTTGTAGGCCGCGTTGTCCAGCGAGCCGATCTTCGACTTGGCGTTCCACTGCAACTTCTGCTGCTGGATCTGTTGAACACAGGTGCAAGAGACGTGGATCAGAAGGGTTTAATATATTATGCTTTAGTGTTGTTTTTTAGTGTTTTAATGTATAAGTTAGAAGTTCTGGTAACACTTATAATATTATAAATTGTTTTGAGAGCATATAATTGTGTATTTTAAGTTCAAGTGACAGTACGTGGTGATAACATGATCATTGACTAAAATATCATGATCCCCATACTATTTTGTAGAGGGATTTTCGTTAGATTATTGAACACTTCAGACTGATGAATGAATACAGCGTCTTTATTGCACTCCGGAAATAAAATAAAAAGCTACTATTGTTGAAGAAGATTAAGGATCTGCGTTATCCACGGCGTAGATAAGGCGTTTTTATAATTATCAATGCACGATAACGAGAAGAACATATATTATATTAATTTGATGTAATGAGTGTGGGGAAAAAAGTAACGGCCTCAATATAGAAACGGAATTGAGTATATGTCTGCGGTTCGGTGTTTTCTATGATTAAGCTGCACCTATTTTGTAATAATCGTGAATCGCAATACGAATCCTAGTAGAATTAAGAAATGTGAGACAGCGTGACAAAATATGAAAAAAATGTGTTATTGTGAAAAAGTGTGAAAATGTGTGCATTTGAATATACCATATTTGGAACAATCTTCAGGAAAATTGATATTTATCCAGGTTTTCACAGTTTCCTACATTTTCTCATATTTTATATTGTTATTAGTTCAATTATAACCGCTAGATGGCGAGGGCTATTCTGCGGAGAAAATGAAACCTATAAGTAGATAGGCTTCTAAGCCCCCCACCACCTCACCCAGCGCACACCTGTACAGTGGAAACTACAGGTGAAAATCATGACGTCACGCAATGACGAGACATCATCGATAATGTAGAAAATCACGCAGTGGCGAGATATAATCGATAATGAAGAAAATCACCCAGTGGCGAGATATAATTGATAATGTAGGAAATGGCGCTCAAGGACCCATGCAGCACGCAGCTTCGCGTGGATGCGTTACGCGACATATCATCCGTTCTCTTTGTTCCGTAATTTGTATCTTATCGCTACGCGAGATTAGTTTAATTGCAATGATTTTAAACACCATCTCGCTGAGCTGGTAAGATAATCTCTTACCAGATTATCTTACCAAATTAAACATACCCAGTGATACAGTTTATCGAAAGAAAGACGCAGTTGGTAAGCAGAACGTGTCATCAAATATATTCTTTCATGTACTGCAATCTCTAATAGTACCTACCAGTAGAATCTCTAATAGTAACAAAGACACTTGTTAGTAGAAGCAGGTTCCTATATATAGAGTTACCCCTATACGAGTGACTTAAAATTTCATATCACCGAATAAATATAAAATTCAAAGAACGATTCTCGTACACATTTCGTAGTAGCTACGAATTGAGTCTACTCCACTTGTTTGTTTCTAATAAAAAAAACATAGCGAGGCGGTTTCGAAGAAACGTAGTCGCGAAGTTGCTTGTATAAAATGCCTCATGGTTTTCTTTTACAGGTCCATTTATGTGTTTCTCAATATTTCATATCAATACTTAATTGATATGAAATTCAAGGAACTTGTCCCGTATACATTTTCTGTCAGCTACAGATGAAGTCTACGCCACTTGTTTGTCTCAAGTTGATAAACACAGCAAGATGATGTGGCTGACAAAAGAATGAAAGATCGATCGCGGTAGAAAACTTAGAAATTTGATTTCATTCTCGTTACCTCGATGAGCCATGCGTATTTGGTATTTTATAATGAAATATCGAATTCTGCGTACACTAGGTAGTGTCTAATTGATTTCACTTTGAAAAATTCGCATGATTCCAACAAGCAGTTCTGAGAATATTTAGATATGGAAACATCTAGTTTCGCATGTTCTCAGAATGTTATTATTTTGCTCAAGCAACCGCCTCGAAGGGACTATATAAATGCAGCACTCGATGAATTCACAATCAGTCGTAAAAAGTCGTTCAGAACTTTGCAATCGTCGTGAAACAAACCAAGAAAATTCTAAAATAAATTTTGACGAACTAAACAATCTTGGACGCATGGAATTTTTACCAAAAATTATCAACGCCGGATATTGTAAAAAATAGTAAATTGCAAAAATTAAATAATTAATAAAGTGGTTCGGTGACCGCATATTTATTGAAATAGAGAATTCATTTGGCGTATTTCTCAACATCGCGAATCTCAACATATTTATTAACGAAAGAAGGCTTTTTAGAAAACTTAATTCAATAAAGACAACAAAAAAATATCTTCCTCCAGTACTTCGGAGGAAGTGTTAATAAAGTAGAATTTAGTTATGACGACTAGACATTCGCGTCTTATCTGTGTAGTGTAAGAATATACGCATGTAGCACACCATGCTCTTAGACCTCTAAACAATAGCTAATAATATCTGTAAAGCCCAAATGCATGTTGTGCATAGTATGCACACGTAACACGCCAGCGGCCCCGAAAATCGACGTCCTCGTCGATTACAGAAATTTACTTTGCCCCGACTACAAAGGTAACGCAGGAACGCAACTGCGCAGAGAGTCCACTTTATGGATGGCATGGTAAGAACCACTTCTGATACCAGAAGGTTGCGAGTGAAAGCTCGCAACTAAATAAATAAATGGAGCACAACTCGATAAAAAAACGGCACGGTGTGACTCGGCGGGTGTTATGTCCTGGGGTTTTAAATAAGATTATTCATTAATTATTGAGGAAGTTATTGTTCAATTGCGATTTATTCATATAAAGACGAAAAATA
>UXGD01001282.1:0-36700 GCA_900474315.1 Torymus auratus | reverse complement strand
CAGTTGTATCGACACGAGTGACCGTCAGTAAAAACAACACACCTAACCTCTGCTACGGCAGCGGTATTTTTTTCCCCATGCGCAGGCTATTTAGGTTTAAGAATTTTTTAAGTAATCGACTCGCTCACTGACACACGTCTGTATAACTCCGATATGATCAATAATTTCAAGACAAAATAATAATCCTTTTCATAATGACTGACAGAATCAAGACAAGAGAGAAATTTTCAAAAATTTTCAAGAGTCTGACAATAATTACAGAAATATTGTATTGTCTTGCTCTCGTGAAGCCCTAGTGAAGTTCATTGAGCGCCTCTAAAACAAAGCCAAACAATCGCTATACAGAATATTTCCTCCTCCACGCTCGGTCATCCACCGCACTTCCAGAAAGCTCCATCCTCGCTCACGAAAGCACACGAGCGGTGATTAAGACTAAAAAAAATACTCATCGCGTCACCGTCCTGAAAAAGCCAAGCGCTGCCCGCTCGCGCAACAGAAACGAAAACAAAGGCAGCATCCGACGCGTGTAGCATCAACCCTCCGTGCATACACACACTCACGCACACATGCGCGCGCGTACATAGGCGAGTGTTTCGATCCCTGCGATTCGATATCGCTGGGGAAATCACTGAAAGTGCGAACGGAAAATGAAAATAACGCGCTGTGCGCGGGAAAAATAACGCGCATTCAAGCAAACGGGATTTTTAACGTGCCAAGCCCGAAGATTTGGCGTCGTTTTTGTTCCATTTGTTTTCGCGAGCGCGCGAGTGCGCCTGCGTGCGATTCCTCTGGTGCCGCTGTTCCCGGTTGCGCAAAAAAGCAAAAAGCGTATACATACGCGCGCAAGCTCGTTCGTACGGATAAACAAATAACAAAAATCCATGCGAGGCTGAGTGAGGAGGAGAAAGAGGAAAAAAATGTGCTGTCAGGCTGACGTTGCGGAGATTCTATGTAGTGGCTGAAATAACGAAGTTAAATAAGGGGAGAGGAAAGTTTAATATCTCTGATTGATATCGGAAAATCAATCGGAAACGAAGTTACATGATCTATTGTCTGGATTTCTTACTGATATGTAGTTTTCACGAGTTCGTCAAACTTGTAGCTGGTATATTGCTGTCTATGATATTTATTACAATATTCTGTTTTTATATTTACATATAACATTTTTAAAAACGTGTACTTGAAAGTATGGAAAATGTTGAAAACGGCTGAATTTTTTAGTTAAAAGATTATTGTACTTCTCGCGAAAAAGAAAAAACCTTTTTCAAAATGTTTTTTCTCAAAAATAAAAGCCTTAATTTTTATGTAATCCGCCTTCTTTATTATTCTACCATACAAACCTTCCCGCGTAACAACCAGCAATATAATCCTAAATTCAAAAAGGGCTGCAGCAAGCCCCCTCGAAAACAGCAGACCAAACAAAATATTAACGAGCCCTTTTTGTATGCATGCCGCGCTCCACCTTTCTTCCCGCTCGTCGGCGCGTAATAGCGGAATTCGGAATAACTTAGCCGAACGAGCGATAAATCCAAGTGCCGAGAGAGCAAGCGAGGCCAGCAGCTGCAGCAGCAGCATCCGACAAAAGCCTCGTTTCGCGCGCATCGCGAAAAAAGATGGAGAGAGCGGAAATCGCTCGGGCAATTTTACGCGGCGGAGGCAGCGAGCGACGTCTTCCGGTATTGTGCGCCGTTTTATATGCGCCGCGGCCGATCGATCTTCGCCGCTGCTGCTGAATTCGGTTGTGCCACGTGCTGTTGAATTTTATGCGGTAATCTGGTTGTCGTTGGTGTGTAGATTGATTGATTCGGATTAGGTTGGTGAATGGAATTTTTTAATAAGAGAGGTGGTGCAGGGTGAATACGAGCTTTGATTAGTTGAGATGTATCGGTAATAAGATCGATAAGCGTGTACAGTTAGTTGACAGTATATATTGGTGGTGTCGATATAAGTTTTGACTTACGCTTTGATTCTGTTTGATTGCTATTGGTGAAGCGAATGAATTGATAATTAATATTTCTTTTGTCAATGGATTGAAAGGTGGAGACATTTTATAATAATATAGACTTTTCAAACGATTTTACACAATAATGTAGTTCAAAAGCGTACATTAAATTGACAATTGATAATAATGGGTGGTCACAATCAGATATATAATAACAAATCATTTTATCGCAAATCAATCATACGTAACGCTCCAAATTTGACAGCTGAATAAATAAAGTCACGCATGAGAAATTCCGACTTTTATGAATATTAATAAAGTGCGGGATGTCGGTGTGTACCCTCTCGTTTGATTGAATTCTCGCTTTTTAGTTGGCATTATTTTTGCGGTCAACAATATTTTCGTCTCCTACATAAAATTGAAATCCTTTTAAATATCATCAAATTTAATAACGATGAAAGTTGTACAAAATTAATTTCTATCAATATTTTTCTGTCTTTTTAAGTGATGAAATTTTATATTTTCTGCTTTGAGTTACGCTTTTATATATTTTTCTATGACTCAACGATTACACTATTATGACAAGTATTTTCTTGTAGTAAAAAAGTTTTTTGAATATTTTATACATCTACGAAATTTCCCATTAAACAGAATCATTTTTCAGTATGAAAAATCTACAAAAAAAATATTAATAATCTTCCATCTACGTACCAAATAAACCAAAATTCAGATAATCATCTTGCTAATCCAACAAATCCGATCCTCATGTAGAGCCTCGACCGTCACAGATGCATCAGAAATCAATCGACGCGATCCCCACGCCTCGGCTTATATATACACACCCACGCACGCGTAGCCACTCGAGTAGCGATAATTCAGGCCGGACCGTGGAACCGCGTAGAGTCGAAACTGTGCAAATAGACCGAGCACGACCATCACCACCGCCACCGTCATTTTCGCGCTAGGCCTTTTGAATATTTGTTCGTTATGTATTCAAATGCCGCCGTGAAATGATGTAATACCGGGAGCCGATGCTACTGCGCTCTCTGCACGCTAATGTCGCCTCGGACAAATGGACGCGTTGAGGCTATAACCCCCCGGACGATCGCCATTGTCAACATGTTCAGCTGCACTGATTTGGTTGGAAACATTATTATTGCACGCGCAATTTATTTTATTCGGAGTGGAGTTGGTGGGCCAAAAATTCGGTGTGATTTTGGGGAAGTGGCCGAATGGGTTCGTGGGATGTTTTGTATAGAGATATGGTATTTTGTATGATTTGGTTTATTTTGAACGCATTGATAGGGAAGCGCATTGTGACTAAAAATATTATGAAAAATATTCTTTACAAAATAAATATTTTTCAGGCACATTTTTTTTTCTATGGCATATCAGAGCTTCATTCAACGCTTTATTTATTACCTCGTAAATATCGATTAACGATTTGCGAAAAATGACGAGTCAACTATATGAAAGTTGGTGAAAAGAAATGCTCATAAATTTTAAAAATATGAAACATCGTAAATTTTAGTTCGTTATACTTTTGCAATGCTGTATTTTGATTCGGATACAATAAAATAATCGATAATGCAGTCGTTAACATTATCGGAACAAATAGGAATTCATTATGTAAAATTGGATTTCTAAGTAGCGAATTCGTACTGCGGAAATAATTTAGCTAATAATAACAACATTAGCTAGGTAATATTACTTCTCAAAATTAAATATCCTGGTTGAGTGGATCTTGTTTATCAAATCAATTTCGAGCATCACACCAAGTACAAATAATTTCCTAATCAAATCACCGAAACTTTAACCCATTTCAACTGCAATTAGATCAACAACACTATTTACTTCTACCGCCCAAAATCACACTTGAACCCAACTAAAACATGCAACGACTCGAAGCGACATATCAGACCCAAATCTACTAATAAAAAGATCCCAAAACATCTCGGTCTACACACGACCTCGGTATAACGCGGTTCAATAAACCCCATGGGAGAGCGCCGATCTGCAACCATTTCAAAGGCTCTCGCACTATCGGCTTATTAAATTTCCGTATCACCCGCGGCGACGGTAACACCGTCACACCACACGGCATGTACGCCCTCCTCCCAAAATAATCCCTATTTAGTAGTCAAATAGCCTCGGGCGGCAGCAGCGCTGAAAATTCCCACTTGCGCGTGCGCGCGTACACATACTCGTAAGAAGATGAAATTCGGCAGATAATTCGGGTGCGATCAAACAGCTGCGATAGCGTGCGCGCGACTGCGATTTAATCGTGGGGATACACGCGCGAGAGGGAGAGGAACTTAATTCACGGCTGGTAATCACCTTAGACGCCCTAAATTAATTTCGTTCTCTCACGGCGTCGCAGTCAACAGTCGCGCTTAATTCGATTCCTCGCCGCCCGCGAGGAGTCATCGAGTTGAGGTGCGAAGAGAGGAAGAGAGAGGGGAGAGAAGTAAGTAACCACGTGATGGGTTTTATCGCGTAAGAGTTTCGATGGAAGTTTGTTATAAGGCTAGTTGAGGAAATGGCGATGAAAAATTATTTGATATTTGATGGTGGAGGAAGTAAAGTAATGTGTTAAGTTTAAAGATGACCTCGTGCTCTAGTATTCAATCTAAAAATTTTGAGGTTGTAAGGTGCAAGAAATTCTTTTAATTTCATGGTCTGCGGTATTGCAGTACTAGCGATGGCTAACAAAATACAATTTATATTCTTTGAAAAACATCAATGCGAGAACACAATCGAGGTCATATTTGGCGTCAGCACATAAAAATACATAAAGAAATTGATTAATGAAGCCTCATTATCAGATCACCTTTCTTTGATTTATCTGTGCCGTTTAAAATCAGGTTAAAAGCTAGTAATGCATTTTATTTGTATAACAAGCACTAAAAATGTTTTAGTACCGAATCCGTCGCTCTAATGGAACATCAATTATTCTCAATTACAAATGTATCAAAATGAAAGGTGAATCTAAATTTGCGAGCCCCGTTAATAAACATGTAAAGTAGGTATGAAGTTTACGCGCTTGTTTAATTTGTACAAATGTAAATCTAATTATACTTGTATTGCATTTGAATCG
The DNA here is from genome assembly GCA_900474315.1 of Torymus auratus. Classification (NCBI taxonomy): domain Eukaryota; kingdom Metazoa; phylum Arthropoda; class Insecta; order Hymenoptera; family Torymidae; genus Torymus; species Torymus auratus. The sequence goes on along the minus strand of UXGD01001282.1, from coordinate 31,661 downwards.
TCTAATTTTACCGTAAACTCTTCGGCCCGATTTCAATCAACTTTATGTCGATCTATATTCATCTGTTAACGTAATTTCGTGGATCTAATTTATAGATGGAATATTTGAGTTACGAATTTATTATAATCCACCGGTATCGAAATAATATCGCTTTCAATATGTTATTTGATCAGATGTTAAATTTAGCATTTAATTTGGTGAAACAGAACCAGGTTGTTCAGACAAATTAAAATGAACTAATTGATAAATCTTAATGAAACGTCTATGTATAATAAACTGCTATATAAAACTAAAAATAATTTAAATGCTTGAAATGCATACCATTCTATACAAATATCGAATAATATTTTTTTTATATTTAAAAATTAAACAAACTTATAAATTCATAATAAATTCACGATAAAATGCCATTTCTATAATATTTTCATTAATTTTATTATTTGAAATCAGAAAAATATTATTAAGTTCGGTATCTACATCACCCAATGGAAATTTATGAAACTCCACTCAAATTCCATCTACACATGCCTAAACCTAAGACACACAAGCGCATCCTTACACTTGGCGTTTTCGATCCGTCGCGCGTTCGCTCGCCCGTGCAACTGCATAATCGGTTCGGGAATACGCGCGACGCAGACGCGTACTGCAAGTTTCACGTGTCGCCGGCAAAAAAGGAGCAGTAGCAGCACCAGCAGACGCGAAAACGTCGCGCGAGAGGATATAAAAAGTGATTTTTTACCGACGGCAGCGGCGTCGCGCCTGGGATTAAAACACGATTTAATTCGAGCAAGTTCTTTCTCTCTCTGTCTGTGTTCCCTTTTTTCCGGGCAGGCGCGAGCGTGCCGGGAAAATGTTTACGCTCTTTTTCGCAGCGAAATTGTCCTTTGTGAGGCGGTCTGCTAGATTATTCGGTGCGCACGAGAGGAATTGTTTTTGTTTGCCTGTGGTGTGTGCGTGCGCGTTTGTGTGTTTGTGTACGAGGGGGTGTGATGCGTACATTGTTTCTTCACGGATGATGTATTGCGTTTTTTCGTTGGGTTTTATTAATTTAATGGCTTGTATTAGTGGCTGTTTAAGGTGCAAATATATATGTTGTACGTAGGACACTGTGTATACATATAGGATATTATCTACTTTATATACATCTTTATATAGTTTTACTATTTTATCCTTCTTCATTTTTGTTGGAATGCTTATAAGCTAAAATCTATTCACATTTTAACAGTTTTATTTCAAAGGAAATCTTATCCTGTTTCACAAATAATCATTGACAATATCCTATCGACCCCCCATACTCTTTAAAATCAAATTACCATCCTTCTTTTTTCACTTCATCGGAATCTTTCTCCTCTCCCCCTCACCCTCACGAGAATCACCCTCCTTCTCTCCTCGACTAATACATCGCTCTTCCAGCTCGCGCATCGCGCGAATTGAAACCGACGGAGCGCGACGTAATTCGACTCTCTCTCTCTCTCCCGCCTCTAATCAGCCGGATTGCCGGCGCCGAAAACTGCGCCCGCATCCCCCATCATCATCGATCGCGGCTCCGCGGCGCTTTATTTCCGAGCGCCCCTCGTAATGTGCTCCTCCGCGATTCGTTTTTTCGCCTTTGCGAGCGCGCGCGGTATATAGTTGAAGTCGATGGCGAGGAAGGGGCTGTAATGTGGATATTAGATTTTTATTTTGTTGAGAGGCAAGGTTCGATGGATGTGGATATTGGATTGTTGAATGGTTCGTGGCTCGGTATAATTATTAGAGTGAGAGCGTTTCCGAAGATATTTACGCGCAGCAAATTTCAAGTATTGTTACGTTTCTATATTTTTGTAAACGATTATCTGAGCTCTCCTAACAAATCCTTTTTTTCCCCAGTGATATATTTACAACTCGGAGCTCCCTTGTATTCTTGTAGCGTTATGAAATAAAAGAGGTACTAAAATATTATTTCTTGACAAAGCCATAAACCATGACTCTGCGATGGATTTTCATGACCCGCGAGGGCTTCTCTGGGTCTGGAAGGGGGAGGCAATAAATTAAAAAGGTATTAACTCTGTAAAGTTAGTCATCGACGGTCGGTTCGTAAAGCTAATTTTTACGAGTTAGCCTACTCGCTCGCCGCTCCGTGTACCTAATTTTGCGAGCCTGTTTGTCCATATACATCAATTATTGAATATTGGCACATTTTCTGTAACCAATTGATTTGCAGTGAAGGTATCCTTACAAACTAAACCTTAAGTCTAATCAACAAGTGTACATTACTAAAGCGTATAAATTACAAGAAAAAGAGAAAACACAAGCAACAATGAGAAAAATTGTTAGATGGTTAAAAAACACTCACCCTTGGCGTTATTACTGGCGTAATTTAGATCCTTACCTGAAACAGAAACGGCACGTTAGTCTCACTCTCTGCTCTATACCCATTCAAATAATACTCCCCGGCCGAACGTACACATCTATCTCCCACCCACCCATCCACCCGCCCACACGCTCGCACTCGTCTCTCTATAAGCATATCCCATTAACGCTGAGTGGGTCTTGGGCTAGGAGCTGGTGCTGCTGTTGCTGAGACTCCTTGCTTCCATCGATTTCAGATATCAGGTGAGCGAGCGGCCCAGGAGAGATAGCGCGCGAACGGACGAAGGTGGCTCATCGTGTTACGGGATTAATTACCGCATTCGTGTCTCGCGTGCGTTAAGCCCTATTGACAAAACACGCGTATAAGGGGGCCAACTGTGTATGTGTGTGTGTGTGCGCGAATCGTATAAAGGGGGTGGGAGGTGAAGCAGTGAAGATACGCGCTCGCGCGCGGGCTCGTTCTTGGCGCGGCTGGGTGGCTCGAATGGCTCAATTACATTAGGATGTGGCTTTGTGGGAGGGAGAGGGAGACTGTTGGTAGGTGATTAAGAGGGTGGCTTTTGTGGTTTGGCGGGGAAAAAGATGTGGGGCGTAGGGTTGGAGAGGTGTCGTTTGAAGTTTTGCTATGATTTGAAGGTGGAACAGTTAAAATGATACTCGCAATTGCGTTTGTATTTGTGAATTTGGATTTTCTTGTATACTTTGTGATATTTTTTGCTTTTACATCTTTTAGACTTTCTAATTACTCAAATTCAATTCAAATAAATTAGTTGAAAACTAAATATTATTCAAACGCCCAAAGTGCACTACGAAAATACCAAAATAATCCTTTGCGCAAAAAAGTGCGAGATTTCTTATTTTAATGGAGGTGTGTTTAATTATTTTCAACGGTATAACGTATTTTTAAAGCACACTACGGGCCCATAACAAATTGCAGCGCTGTGTGGAAAAATGCACTGAAAGCAGGTCGCGGCGCAAAGGTCCCGGAAAAAACACGTTTTCCGTAATTTCCGCGGCGGCGTGCGCGCGAACATACAAACGAGGGAATTTTTTTAATTTCGGCGGCAGTTCGTTGCATTATTGCTCCTCTTGGGACAACAAAAATCATGATGGAAGTCCATTGTTGCTTTAAAACAAATACTCGTCGTTCGTTTAATGCGGCATAACGGCTCGAATAAATCATAGTATAAAAGTAACTTTTTGGTTTAGTGCGCGATATAATTCATTTAAGACTGTACAATTATTCGGAGGAATTTGTATCTTAATTATGTGAGATGAATGTACAGAACAAAAGTCATAAAGAATGGTCCGGACAATTACTCGGTATGTGTTTCCCTTATTTGTTGTTTTACAAAGAAGAATTTAATTTGAAAGCAACACAGTTAATGAAATTTCTTTCGTTCTTTATTATTTTTTAGAAGATTAATTTACCCTTTTGAATATAGTTTCACAAAAGCTTAGTACTATTTATATGCCTTGCTCAAAAGTAGAAAGAATTGCAAGTTTGCTCAAAATTGGATAAGAAATATTTGTGAAAATTCATAACTCAAATTAACGTGCTATTGCATCTAGTTTAGAAAAAACTAAAAAATACGAAAAGATGTATGCTATAGACTTGGCTAAAAATGTTATACCACTATTATGAAGTATCCCCCGCCCCCCGTATACTAGAACAAGAAAATTTGAATAATAATCGATAATATGATCATTCGTAGTACAAATATAATTAAGTGCCAGCAAGTCATTGAACATTTTCCTTGAAATATTAAATTAAAGCTTTCCTGCTTCCCGGTATTTTAGCTTCACATTTTATCCAAAGACAGAATTACCGAAATTTCAGACTTTTAGCTGTCTTTGATATTAGACGCCTTTAGAACAGCAACCAATTACTTTACAGGATGAAACTAAAATAATTTAACATTTTCCAGTGATGCATACTTAAAACGTACGAAATTGGTACCCTCTTAATTAACAATTTTAATCATTTTAATTTATTCAAATATAATAAACGTCGTTGAATAAATTTTTATTTTACCACTCACATTATTATGAAACCGCAAAAATCTGCAAGCCCACGAGAAGACAGCCCATACCGACATCCGAGAAATCTGCGCCCCGCGTGCTCGGATCCCTTTAGCCTCGCTTCCTCTTACATTCGGGCTAATACACGCTCCGCCGCTACACATATTCGATATATTAGGCACGCGGACTGGATATTATAGTCAAATACAGAAACTCTTCCCCCCTCTCACGGTAAATAGGCGGCGAGCTGCTGCACGCGAGAGTGAGAGATAGGGAAGACGACGCGGCGCCGTATAGACGTAGTAAACGAGACCGTCGCATGCTACTACATATATATACGGGCTCGAGAGCAAATACCGCGCACGTGACGCAAACATATTACCGTGCGCGCGCGCTTCTCATCGTAAAATGCAAAGGTTCCAGGGAGCAGAGACAGAGTGGGAGAGTGAAAAGCTTGCGCCTCGAGCGTGTGTGAGTGTGGGGTCGCATGGATTCGCGTTATTGGGAGAATTTTCGTGGAAAGGGATTTGAGTGGGAGTGTCTAAATGTTGGATGGAGATTAGAGGAAGATTGTTAAGACGGTCGATGAGGATTATAAGGGTTTTAAGTGCTGTGGATGAGTTGTTAGAGACGCAGAAGGATTATATATATTTTTTAATAAATAATAAAAATTGTAAAATTTAAAGTAATCCCGTTGAATAAGCCCCTTTTTCACGTTGATTAATATTCGAGTATAGAATTATTTACGGTGTATAAGTGAATGAATAATATTGGAATTCTATATTCATTTGTTGAGACCCGATTTTCCGAGAAACGAAGAATAAATATTTTTATTAAAGCCTTTATTTATTGCACGAGCAAATACTCATTTCTCATCGTCACGGTCTTGGTATTTTCTAAAATATTTATATATCAACTAAATTTTCGTGCTCTATTCATCATGCTGTCATTTCGGCGAAAGCGTGGATATATGCAGGAAATATTCAGGACTAAATTCGTGTTTTAAAATATATGAATATCTCTTTAAATTCGAAATATTTATAAGGGAGGTAAAAGTTAATAAGTAATAAAACGCGTAACTTTTACATTTATATTAATTCTCGGTTTTACGACATGTAATAAACCATACCAAACGTTATTTAAAAATTAAAGTTTCGTTGAAATACTGTCGATAAATTTACCTTCAACTTTATTATATATATTAGTTAAACAGAAAATTATAATTATCGTCATTAAAATTGTATAACTTTCGACTTCATGAAGTTACAAAAACCTATAACGACGACAAAACCAATGTTACCGCATTCTCCAAAATTCTTCCAAAAAATATATATCATCACACCTTCGGACGAATTAGCATACAAACAGCTATAACAAAAACGCCACTCGCGCAGGGACATATCTCCCTCGCCCTCCGCAGGCCCCTTGAAAAAGAAAGGAATCACGTCGTGTCGCGCGCACCTACGCACACTTATCCTCTTCTCCGCACACGACTAGGAGAAAGTAGCGCGCGCTCGTCGTGGCCGCGAAAAAGAGGAGAAAAGGAAAAGGAGGTTCATTTCATTTTTTAGCTGTCTCACCCCTCGGACTCTCCCTCTCGCATTCTCTCTCCCTCTCTCGCACGACGACGAAAAATCCCGCGAAGGGTCGTAGATTTGTACGCTTCCGCGGGGATAAAGCCGACGTCGGGCGAGTTGAGGGAGGTGAGAGAGAGAGAGAGAGAAAGAGGGGGGATGGACAGAACGATTTATGGCCTGAATATGCGAATATCCCTCGCGCGCTCTCAAGCGTCGACCTCAAATCTCTTTCGTCTTCGAGAAATAGAGAGAAAAAGGGCCAACGGGAAAAATGAATTCAAGATTTTTCTCTCTCTCTCTCACGCTCTTGTGCGCGACCGCGAAAGTGCTTTCGAAAGCTTCCTCTCTTCGCGCGCGCGTGCGCTTTTCATTCTATTCTGGAGGTGTTGCGACGGTTTTTCGCGGATGCGCTTTTTGGGAGATGCGAGGTGGGATCATTTGGATTCATCGCTCCCCGAGGAGTAGGCGCTGCGTGTAGCGTGAATGTGCGACGCAGAATTTTTCACGCTTAGGCGAGAGCTGGCTTTGCCTCGCATGTTGTTTTGGCTTGACGTGAGAGGCTGCTTAATTTTTGTTCAGAGATGTAAAGTAAGTAGTTTAGTTTTCTGAAAAACGGTATTTTAGGTGTGGCTGATTGTGGATTTGCGTTATTCCCATGAGTTTTTATGATGAGATAGAGAAGAGAGAGTAGCTTCAATCAGCTATACACATACATATAAGAATATAAAAAGTCAATAGTGATTAATATTGCATTGAGTCAGATAATAATTTTTAAATGAAATTCAATCGTAAAATAAATACTCGGCAGAATGTAAGCGAAATTCTACATTTAAATGAAGAAACTTGTACCGTTGTATTATTTATAAACCCGGATCAGCGAACAAAAATAAATATGTTTTATGAGCAATATTTTACTTTTAAAATCGTAGATTGAAATATCGTATTGATGATTTATTCAGCAGTAACATTAAAAGTGAAATATCAATAGTCTCATAAGTAGGTCACGTATTTAATTTACGTAAAATTACATTTTACATAATAAAATGAGTTTGACGGGTTTCCTATAGTACGCGGCGGGATTCACATTTTTTGAAAGCATTTTCCAGGCTTCCCTTTCTTCCGCGTAAGTCAAAAATCGATAACTTCAATTTTTATTATTTAAATCCGCTTGACATTCTATCCTGAGAGATATTTTCATTCATTTCATTTTCACATTATATTATGATTATGCTAAAGCTAAAGTCTGTTTAAAATACTCATTTCCGGTATCGCGAAATGTTGCAGGTGAACAAAGATTTTTGAAAGATATTTTATTTTTCGATTATCGAAAATAAATAAATATCCTTCTTTACGATTTTATCGAAACGTAATTAATTATTTACGATGAAAATTTTACGATTCGTATATGGATAAAATATATCTACATTATCCCTCATGAAAGAGTGTATAATTATATACGTACAAGTAATATTTTATTCCGACCGGACGTGAATTATTAAAGTACAAAAGTACGAGGACACAAAACAACTCGTAATTTTGAAAAAAGCAGCCCCCATTCTTTATCAACGCGCTCGCGCATGCACGTATAGCATCAGATTTGGTAATCCGTCACAGAAACAGCGAGTAGCAGAAGAACACAAAAAATAAAATAATATCATCACGCGTAAAATGCATCCGTCCCGTCGTATTTTCTCATTTCATTCTAAAAATCCTCCACGCCGGCAAATTAATTACTTCGTCCTCTGTACATCAAACATATGCTCACGCGCGCATACTCCGCAATTATTTACTCTACGTATTATACGCTAATCACGTTCGCGCCATTCTCCGGGATTACTTTGTTCGCGTTATACTATAGTACTACTCGGCGAGATGATTCTAAAGCGCACAAGGGGAGTATCTTTCAATGAAAACAGCGGGCCTTATTCCGAAAACCTCAAAGATCAAAGTGCAGGGCTTGAAAGCTCGGTGTGTATATATATACGCGCGCGAGCGCGCTGTTGTAAAAGCTTCTTTCGACGCGAGCCTCATCCATTTGAGACGATTCGACGAGCAGCACGTGCGCAGCGCTGCTGGTTGTAAAAAAAATTCGCGGAAAAACGTTAGACAAATTTCAAGTTTCATTGGTGTATTAGAAGTAAGGGTCTGGGTTTCTAAGTAAACGACTATTCTCGGTGCTCGAGGAGAGTACTTATTTTAGATTAAGAAATTTACTTGAAGTGGATAGAGGGTTTCATTTCATTTAATGGTGGATATATACTTTTGATACCGTGTAATTATTCAAATCTATACATAGATTCACTTTTCACTTTTTTAACATATGATTTTTTCTTTATAGATTTTCAAACTGCATATTTTCACAATAATTAACCTATGTTCTCGGATGCTTTAAATTAACACCAAGAAATCACAGAACCAAAATCTAAAAGGTATTCCCAATGCAAAACCCAAATCACCAGCCATCGCCAGGGAACAAAGGGTAATTGTTTGGAAGAGATCCGAGCAAACATACCTTTACGTAAAACCGGTCCGAGCGGAGAGGAGGTGGGGAGGTGTATAGGAAAATTGGTTTACGAGGAAGCCTCGCCGGGATAAAAGCGCGCGCCGGTGTATAGAGAGAAAAGGACAACAGAGAGAAAGAGACGGCAGCTGCGCCAAAGATAAGAGAGGAGGGAGCGTCGGCCATCGATACAAAGTGCCCAATAGCTGTTTTCGTTGCCATACCCGGGACGCGCCTTTTGTCCCCGGGTATATAGAGTATACGCGCGTGAAAAGCGTTCCCGGCTCTCTCGTGATTCGTTTTGGCCGCCCAATCTTAATGGGAAACGTCGGGAGGTGGAAAAATTCATGAATCTTAGTTGCCGGAGAGGTGAGAGAAGGAGAGGCTGTAGTGGAACGCAGGTGGTGTTCAAGCGAAAGGGTAGATGTCAGAAGTAGAGTAAGGGTGAAAGAGGATTTTTAGTTTAGTGGACAATGTTTAGATGTAGAATTGATTTTTAGAATGAGGATTGGTTGATTTATATTCAGCGGTTGGTAATAATTTTCCTGGTGAACAATGTGCCGTTAATTTAGAATGAGATTTAAGGAATGAGTAGCTATCGCGTATTCCCAATAATAATACTAATAATTAAACTAATTAACAATTTATACTAGTATTCGTTCTCTACTTGCATAGATTAACATTAATATTTTAGTTGACAGTTCGAAACGTAGTTAAAAAACCAAAGCTTAATTTATATTTGATTTGTTTAGAATTATTGCAAATCACTACTTTGCGAGCATTAAACGTCTGACTAATTTCAGGCATTATCTACTTGAAACGAAGCGATTATTTCTTCAACAACGACATTTAACAGAACAAAATTGTTTTCACAACAACATATAAAGAAAAAATGGGGCCGATTTTTAATTAAAAATATTATATTGGCACTATAAACTCAGTCGCGGTGGGCAATAATCAACAACGTTTTCTCCCCCATTTCTCCGCTCGTGCGGGCGACCGTAAAGGCATAAACATTTGATAAACGATCCTCCGCTCGCGGGAAATTCAACCGGGCAGCGCGCTGTAATATTTAAAAAGCGGTACGTATACACCCATACACATATACTACCTGCTCAAGGAAATAAAATAAAGCGGAGAAAATGTCTCTGTTGCGCGGGCTCAATAAAATAAAAAGTGTATCGTAAAAAAATCACTGCAGCCATATCGCCTATGGCAATCGGGATATACGAGCCGCCCTCGCTTTGTCTCTCGCGAAATTCTTCTTATCGCGTTTCTTCCCTCGCGAGGTAGGGGAGAAGGAGGAGAAAGAAGACGAGAGACAACGTTATGGAGCGGTGATTGCGATACTCAGCGTCGTTTCCAGTTGTTGTACCAGTTTCCCCACGAGGGTTGGAAAAAAGCATTAAGAGTGAGGGATAGAACGAGAGAGTGTGTGTGAGCCGTAAACGAAGGAATGGAGGCGAGAAAGAAAGACTGTGGGGACAAATCTGGAAAGAGGTTGCGAAGGAAGAGAATGAATAAAATGAGACTGAAAGAGAGGGTTGCGCGCTTATCGAATCCTCTTGTTTTCAACGAAACGGGGGCAAATTACATCGACGTCGCAGTCGATACCCGTCCAACTCTTCGCGCTCCGAAATAACAAACCCTGCCGCGTTGCTCTTCTTCTCTCTTTCTTTCTCTTCTCGTCTTTTCTCCGTAGATATAGGGATCGGGTTTCCCGGCTCGCGACTGATAGTGGTAGTTGCGTGGGTTCCGCGAAATTTATTTCAATCGAGTTTTGCGTTTTAACGAATTGAGAAAGAGAAAGCGACGGAGCCGGAAAATCAGTGAATTTTTTCGACGAGCCCGCTAGAGTTGGAATTCTCGAGCGTATCGATTATTCGGTTTCGACGCGCCTCGACAAGTGTTTTATTTCGCTGCAGTGTTAGGTGGGGTATAACTACGAAGGTATGAGGAACGTGTGGATATCGAAAATTTCGTTGTAATATAGTTTGCGCAGGAATGTTTTGTTCGACAGATTGAATTTCGTTTTCGAATTCGAGAAAGTGTTGTTTGTTTTTATTGTATACACATGTATGTGAATGTTAATAGGGGTATGATAGTATTCATAGAAGTTATAGCTTATCGCATATATATATTATAATTTAAAAAGAATGGAGAATAGTTTTTTAAATGCATATTATTCTGTTCAATTTATGCATCTTCGATATAAATAAGTGTATTAATATACGACAAAATTTTTACTTCTTTGCTGATTTCATCAAATTCTACTCATATTTTTCTAAATTTCTTAAATATATATTTTGATAATTTTCTAAACAATATCATTAGTTATTCAATCCCATCTTTCATCAACAAGCATACACAAAACTTATAACAAAATATACGAAAAACAAATGATCTACACCTCGAAACAACCTCGAAGCACAAAATATCAATCCTAGAACAAAAAGGAACACGATCGTTAAGTAACGCGTGAGAAACGGCTGGCAGGCAGGCAGGCCGTCGGGCAAAACGAGCAGGAACGGAGAGGGAGCCGTGCCCGTTGTAGTATATATACAGCTAGAGCGCGATCGGTTGACGCTCAAATTGCAAACGTGTCTGGCGCGGCGGAATAAATAGTCGGCGCTCGTGCAGAGGCGGCGGCAGCAGCGGCGGCGCGCACTATGCAAATGAATCCGATATTAAGTTATGAACGGCCGTTCGTCTTCCTATCCGGGCGCGCGCGCGCAAAATGAAACCTCGAAAAGTCGACCTCTCTCCGACGAGGCTTCTCCGAAACTTTCCGAGTCTTTAGCACGCGGGAGGTGAGATAGTAGAGATGGGAGGGGACGGATTGGCCGAGAAGTTATATCTCTGGGGTTCATCTTTTTGGGATGGGATATTTTGGAGAGATGTTTTACGTGATGGTAACGAAGTTGTTATTGATGCATTGGTATATGACACGTAGATCATTTTCTCACAGACTTATTCTTCTAGATAATAAAATTTACGATCATGTGATATTCAGCAGGTGAACGCGTGTATTGAATCATAATTAATTGCTCACCCTATACAGTTGGCAAGATTTATTGCGGGAAATTTGAATTTTAATATCGAGTCTGACACACTTTTACTTCCGACATGACAAAAACGCGGTGACATCGCGATTAATATAATGAATTAAACGAAATCGAACTCTCGCTCGCGATCGGAGGCATTTTAATTTGACAAAATTCGAAAGAGAGCTACTCCGGACCATTTTATTTTCCATTTTTAATATCCAGCAGAGAATGCGGAACGACATTGTTCATGCTCGCTCTCCCCTCCGCGCCTGCCCCCCTTCACGTATCACAATATCCCCGTCGATGCAAAAAAAAATCTGCGTCGAGTCTATATTTTTCCCTCTCAATAATCCCTTTATTAAAGTTTTCTTCGAGAGCGTTAGCCATCTCCCCCGTTCTTTCTTCCGTTCGCGAAGAGTAGAAGCTGCTAGAGAAAAGGAGAGCGAGAGAGCTAGCGCCATATTAAATTGGCAGGATATTAAAATGCGTTCGTGCAACAACCCAGTGACTTGATACCTCTGGGCCGCCTTAAGTCCGATATCGATATAGATCTGCACTATTTCAAGGCTATTAAGTATGTCGAGCCGTATGGACTGTATTGAGCGGAACGGAGGTATAATATGCGATACTTCGCGTTTTACTTGTAATGATTTATCTTGAAATATATTTCGTCGAAGATTGCTTTTTAAAAGGGTAGGTACGTGGTTATTCGACTACGCCAGCATATTAGCATTTTTTTATCGTAATACTGTACATATATTTTAAAATATTAATATAACTGGAAAGAGCTAATATATCTTTAAAAATGAGAGATCGCGAGATTTTTAAAATCAGTTTTTAATCACGAAGATATACCATTCGATAGCGTAATGAAAAAATCGACAAAGTAGCGACATACTAATGGGAAAATGTACAGCACGGGCAAGCAAAGGTTCAGCCGAATGAAATCGAAACACGTATGGGTGATAACAGTATAGGCATTCGCGGTACTGCAAAGTTAATGGAGATCGAGCGCAGCCGGGTAATCTAGAGGGATTCTATTGAAGTTTCGATATTTCTTTGCTGCGTGTATGTGCTTAATCAATGTATACGCTGATTAAACGATACAGCCTGAACTTCCATAAAACTCGGCTTTCGCGCTGAGCTTCATCAAATTTGAATTAATTCATCACATTCATGAAATCCCATTAATGAATAATCTTCAGTGAATTTCATTACCTTTTTAGATTATACAATTCCTCTAAAAAACTGTTCAAAGATATCAAAAATTAGCCAAATTCAAATTAAGCAGAATTCATTTATTCATCAAACTGGAAGGAAATAAACCAAAAATTTTAAAATATTTTCGAAAATGCGATCGTTCCAACCTTTACGAAAAGAGAGGGACGCGCAGGTATTCTCGCTGAAAAATGCCGAGCGTATTTTCGGAGCCATTTGCGCGCGATTTGATTTGATTCCGGTGGCGGCGGCCCTGGCGCGAACGAACGTATCTTCTCGAATCGCCGGCCAACCCGAAAGAATTCGCGTTATAATACCCGGGGAGCACGAAACCGCGCTCGTGTGTTATTCAGCCATAAAGAATCGCGCGCGGCTCCTAGCGTTGCAGCTCCTGTACACGGGCGAGTCTGTGTTGAGAGGGGCGGTGTAATAGTGAAGTTGGTTGTAGAGTTCTAGCAAATTTTGGGTAATAATTAATTATAAATATGGCTTTCTTTGTTTTATACATCTTATCAATATTTTAGTATTCATAAAAACCGATCGATCAATATCTCGACTCACTGAATATCATATTCAAAATTCAGTTATGTTTATATTGGATTTCATTTTAGGTACTTTATTTTCGAAGAAAGTAATAACGTTTATATATTCATGAAATAATAGATTTTTCCCTTTTTAAAAAACTCTTCGAATTTCACAATCTCCATGGAAAAATTCATATTTCCAGGAAAATTCCCCCTGTTATTGCTCAATAAGTTCCATCTGCGGGTCTCAAAGGTCCGATATTTACAAAGTTTCTTCGAGAATTTCTATTTTTCCAACTAAATCACTTGACATAGGAACTTCCATATATATACATCCCTCTCTCTCTCTCCCCCATTCGCTCGCTCTCTCTCCTTCCACGCTCGGTTTTCTCAAGGAACGCTTTTCCTCGGGGGGTCGCGCGCTCAGAAACGGATGGGGCATATCCTGCGGGAAAAATGTATTTTCTTAAAAATTATTCGTCCTCTCCTCCTTGTCTTTTTCCAGCGTCTATCCTAGCACGGTCGCTTCATAGAGAGAAAAAGGCATTTTCACGCTCTCGGCTGCTGCTTCAAAAAACGCCGCCGACGCCGTCGATGAATCTTCCTTTTCCCATTTTGTTCCTCGAGCGGAGAAATTGCGACTCGCGCGCGCGTGAGCGCTCGGCTTTTTCTTTTAAGGGCTAAAAAAGGAGGATATATTCGTTTCCGCGCTTTTTACATCACTTTGTTCCTCCCTTTGGCGTTCTCTTCGCGTCTTTGTGCGGCCGGAACTTATATATGTATGCTCGACTAAAAACGGTATTTGAATGATTGCGCTGCCGTGGATGTTTGTAAATGATAGAGACATTTATTGATACTCGATCGGGAAGATATTTCCAGAGTATTTTTTCGAGAGAATTTAAATAGCTGGATGATAACGTGAAATCATTATGCAAAGTATGTAATTTATCCGCATTAAGTATGTTTAATTAATGGAAGTACAGGAATTTCAGTAATTTTTTAATTAAATATGTTAAACGATGAATTAAGCTAAAAAGCTATACCACTGATTCCGAAACTTAAATTATGCAAACAATTTATTTTCCGTGCGCAATTCGCTGAAACTTTATTTATGCAACAATAAATAACCTCATATCGACACATACTTCTCATCATTTCAGCGTTGCCGGAATTCGTATTTTTCTCTCAATCAGAATTTGGCAAACGTCAGTGGGAACGGTATTTCCACGAAATTAAAAATATTTACACGACCTAGTTTTTAATCAACATTCATCTCATTCCCCTTTGAAATCCCACCCATTGCGAAGAATAAAGGCTTTGCTAGGGAATTTTCAACTTTAATTCGTTAACCTATATAAATCAAACTCATTCAGAGCGCATTTTTGAAAGCCCGGGACGCGTTTTCGCCTTTGCATCTGAAAATCGCTTTGACTATTTTTGCGTTAAAATTGCATCGCTTAATAAAGTTCATAATTAGCGCACATACAAAACTCATTTGCCTAATAAAACTCCATCACTGCACAGTTCTTTATAATTAATATTCAGACGTGTACCTTTAACCTTATGCAAAAACAATTTCATCGCATTACACGCAAGCGAAGTTATAATTTCTTTTACCAACAGCATTATTATCATTTCATTCATTAAGTGAATTTAAATAACGCACACACGCACACATACTCTCGCTCCCTCGGCAAACCTTGTTAAAAAATTCTCAATTTTTTTCCTCATTCTCTTTCTCAGACACTCACTCACACATATACAAACACACAGTTATAACGTTTCAAAGGGCAAAAAGGAGCCGAGAGCGAGCGAGCTCTCGCGCACGTTGTATAGCGAGAGAAAGACAAAAACGGGGGGTACACGCGCGTAACCTAATTTGTCTAGCGTCGTTTGCATAATACAAGCCGGCCAATTTGACGTAATCAGCCTTGATCCTCTCTTTCTATCTCTCTCTCTCTCTCTTATACACGTGCACCAACGCTCTCGCGTAATTCTCACAGGCCAAGAGAGAATTATTTAGTCGTCGTCGCGCTCGAGCTGCGCACTCATCGAAAAAATAAGATTAAGGATGCATGAGATTGTGCATTATTTCCCGCGGGGGACCTTTTCCTCGTCGAAATAATGTCTTCCAGCTCCTCCTTATACCTCCTTCTTTGCCACCCTCCCTCCTCTTGCGTATATACAGAAGCGAGGCGCTCGTTAAAAACGTCAAATCCTCGCGAACGCTGCCCCTTTGTACGCTCTCGTAATCCTTTCCACCGCTCGGTAAATGGCGAATAATCGCCCCATTGTTTCGCCGGTGAACAATGCGACTGCTCGCTTTCTCCATTTCCTCCCTCTCTCTCTTTTCCCTCTGACCGCAAGCGCTGGAATTTTTCGACCGCAGTCGTCTTTGGTTTCGGGGGGCAGGAGGTACATACAAAGCACGCGCAGGCGCGATGCTCGTCGAGCTGTGCGCTAATTAGACGTACGCGCGCGGTACAGCGCCGCCGCGGTGTGTCTCGCTGAGGGACGAGGCTTTCGGGATGTGTGGGTGCGGAATGTGTGCGGAACGTTGAAAGTTTCGCGTCCCCGGACGAGAAAGCCGCGAGAGAGTTGGAGGTGAAATTGGGGAAGCTTGATTTTGGTACATTTTGTAGTTATGGATTGTATGGCTGTTTGCGGACTTATTTGCTTCAGAAAGTATAATATTTATTTATCAGTCAAGTCAAAAATATTTATATTCGAATGAGCGCGTGTTTATTGTTATTTTTATATTCACTTTTTATCTTATTTGTTTTAATATTTCAATTTTAACGTTGCGAACCTGATGCCAGTACTTTTGTTATATTATTCGTGAAAATCGTTTTATTTTGATTGTAAATAAATAAATTCACGCAATTTTTGGAATATGAACCAAAATATATTTTATTTCATTGGTGAATAAATTTTATTCGTTACTTTGTAAATTATTTTATATTTTTTCAAATAAATTTAAGTACTTTTTAATAACCGAGTTTATTTTTCATTCGCTAAAATGAATTGTATTTCAACGTATATAATATAAATTTAATATTTACAAATATCATTTCTTCAACCTCTTCTCTTATTTATTCTATAAAAAAAATCCTAACTGCATTTTTTCCGAATAATTATTCAAGTACCACCATCCAACAGAAAAAAAACCAGCCTGCCCCCATATTATTTTAAAAATAAATCCTCATGTTCCTCTATTACCATAAAACAAATTATTACATTTTCCTACATATTCTCGCAGTATATCACACGGAAAGCGTTAACCTCAGCGCGAATTTTTCATCTCCTACACATCACCCACATTTTTCCGGCCCTCGTCCTCTCGCCCCCACACCTCTCTCGAAATATCCTCATTCTCTCTCCCTCCCGGAAAACCCACACACCGCCGCGAAGACAGAGAGAGAGAAAGCGGCCATTCGGCAAATAAAGAGCGAAGGATCGCGCGCGAGCAGCCTCAAGGCGCGCTAATAACGATTTCAGTCCGCTTGTAATACGAATGAGCACCGGGGAAGAGAGAGAAGGGGGGAATCCCCGGGCTTTATTATATTTTGCAGGGGCAAACAGAGCGCCGGGTTAATGTTGCCCTTTCCGAGTCGAAGAG
Organism: Torymus auratus; assembly: GCA_900474315.1. Classification (NCBI taxonomy): domain Eukaryota; kingdom Metazoa; phylum Arthropoda; class Insecta; order Hymenoptera; family Torymidae; genus Torymus; species Torymus auratus. The sequence continues at coordinate 14,802 of UXGD01001282.1, read as the reverse complement.
AAAGAGAGTAACTCCATTATTACCCACCCCCGACTCGAATATATTATACAAAACGCGAGCTAACCGCGCGCATGGACCTCTCCTTTCCGCTTCTCGTTTTTTTCCTCCTCGCTTGTACACGTCTCCCCGTCCGGGGGTTTCATACATAGACAATGAAGTCTTGTCCGCCCCGGCAAACGAGGAAGGCACATATCCGAGAGATACTTTATTTTACATGGCGCTTTTCGGCGGCTCGAGTTTATTTTTCGCTTGTATTAGCGGTTGTTCCACCTGTCATATATAGCTGGACGCGACGCGGGTAATGGATGCGCGGAATAATAGATGCGCCAAAGAAAAGTACGTGTCTGTGTGATGTGCATGTATGGGTGATTGATGAGCTGCCTTGAATGATTTAGCGGAGGGCTATTAGGCATTATAAAAATTCGATAGACTTGTTAGCCCCGCGCCGATGAGAATTGAGCGCGGCTAACGCGCGCGGGTAATGGATGGCGCGGCTTTTTCTCCCGTATACAGCGAATAATTTTTTATTTCGGTTATCCGCTTTTTCTTTCACCTAGCGTACAAGTACGATATCACGTAGTGTGGAAATTATATTCCTCGTGAAATTCACGACTAAATGTGAGATCCAAAAATCACGCACGTGATTTGCTCTATAACCGCATTAAGAGCCTCGTTCCACTTCGATAATAGGTTGTTCGAATTCCCCGGCAAATAGCTTCCCTCATTACTATTCTAAATTTTCAATATCCATTCAGCAAAACATGTTTTCATCCCCCCCGATGAATCAATATCCAGGTCAGCCGATAATTTCAATTAAATTCCCCGCGAACGAATCTTCAACTTATTCGAAAAATTTCATTCATCCAGAAGCGGAAAAGTATCAAAAAGGGGGTAGGAGAGCGCGAAAAATCTCGACTTTTCTCGGTGGAAAAACAGATCCACACGCGCCGCCATACGGCTAATAAAGACGTCGGGAAAGTCAGCAGCTTCTCCTCCGATCCAATATGTCCGCGGAACTCTGTGTGTGCACAGACGGGGAATAAATTTATTCGTCTAGAGGGATATTATATCGACATTTTCCAGGGAGAGAGTTTGAGTTAGACTGGATTAGATCGCAGCTCGCTCGACGAGTTGCGAACCATCGGCGAGCGATATTTAAATGACCCAATATCGTCTCTCATCGTAGTTTTCAAAGCTATAGTGCGTGCGTATTCGTATTTAATTGAAAATTAATATCGTTGGACGATGATGCCGTCAGTAATCCGACGCGATTCGGGAAATTAGATCTCATACGAGATGCTTTGAGGCATTTCGCGAAGTGGTTTGGCATTTTGTGTTAATATTTCGGACGACCTGGTCTCTCTTTTTACGGCACCGTTGGGTGATCGAATGTTTTACGGATATCTCGTTTGAAGATATTTTTTCTTTTAATATTTTGCCCTGCTGATATTGGAAATTTACTTTGACGTTATCTCCTGATGGAGAGTCTCGTGTCATTTGTGCCCTCGCTGCGAGGGGTATTAAAGTTTTTTATGACTGCTTTATTTTATATCGGGCTGGACTTTATTTGCATTTAATGATTTCGTTAGGCAGGCTTTTCACGGCTCGTGTGAAAGAGTGATTTTTCATTTGGCTTTATGGAATAAAGGAAAATTAGTTTATAACGTGACGTTCATGATTATTTATAGAAATACTATATTTAAAGTATATAAATATTTATTTAAAAAATTCCCATAATCAAAACCTCATTATATATATAATATCTCTATTTATTCACAATCTGTTATATATTTCAATTCATTTATCATTCCGAATGGTATTACCAAAAATTTTAGTTTTCAAATCAAATGCTAATCACAACCCATTCATTCGCTTTATCAACACCATTCTACAAAATCTAACATTCTGCTGGGAAAATCCGTTCCACATTTTACAACGCCACCGTTGTGCGTTCTCCCCCACAAAAGCGCGCGAAAATTCCCCATTCGGCGAACAATAAACTGAAACGGACACTGAGGCACACAGTACGGGGCGCGGGAATAAAACGCGCTCGTCAGCTTTGATAAACCTCTTGCGAGGCCGCCGCGGCCGGCCGGTGTAACTCGAAACGACCTCTCGCGCCGCCCCGGGGATCCCGCGTCGGAGCGTTATCTGTCCTTATAACGAACGAGCCCCGTCGTCACTTATCGACGGCACGATCGCGCTTCCGCGCCACGCACGAGAAAGAGGCAGTTAGGGATGGTTCACAATTGTGCGGAGAAGAGAGCGTGATGGAGAGCGCGAGAGGTTTTGTGTGTTTGAGGTGGATGTATGCGTGTACGGGGTTGGAGATATGAGTTTTTCTAGTTGAATGGAATAAAATTGAGTTTTTTATATACATTAGGCAAGACTTTATAGGTTAGCGGAAATAAAGATATTAAATATCAAGTTTCTATACTCATATAGAATTAAATTGAATTGAAAATGTTTAGTATTTCATCATTAAAATTTGTATAGCAGCATAATGTACTACATTGACAACCTTATTAAACGCTAATATACGCTATTTAATTGAATTATTTAATAGACGGTATTATAATATTATGTTCTTATTAACCGGATTCTGTTTAATACAATAGTATGCATATTAAATCTGAATATCACAACATTAAATATGTATCTATTTCAATGTCTGTATAGTTGGTGCTGCATGTCATTATATGAATATTACATTATCTTGGATAAAATACTTTGATATTAATAATGGATTGTAGCCGAATCAGTTATTTATATTGAAAAACTCATTCTAATATCGCAACCTCATTCGCCTATCAATTTTAAAATAAGTTTATTATTTATGTCCTAACCAATATTACAAACTCAAATGCCATCGAACTCGAATAAAACAAAACAAAATTCATCCCTACAAAACCATTCGTCATTCCCACTTCAACAGTGTGAATTCCGCCTGATCATCGTCGTCCGACCACGTACGAGGCTCCGAACCGTATGCTTCCAAGTTCGCTTCGTTCTGTGACGGAAGGTCAGAAGAAGAAGGGAGAACACGTATATATATATATATATATATATCGCTCCGGATCAATGTACTTTTGGCGGATATCAGTTTCGGTATCTTCGAGGGGTCCCGCTTGGAGCCTTACGCGGCAGACTCGAATCGCCCTCCGGCATATATATACCTTTCTTTCTCTCTCACGTCGATACTTCACGGATTTAGTGCGAACGATTTAAGCAGATAAGGTTACGTATGGAATACGGAAGGAGGAAAAACGTGTTGCCAATCTCGGGGCGCTTTTCTGTACCTCTCCTTTTTCGGTTAACCTGTTTTGAAATTTTTCCTTTCTCTCGTTTTCTTGGTTTCGGAAATGTAAAGGGCGTACCGGTAGATGTTTTTTTTTCGTGGAATTTTCATCACGTATTGTATGGGTTTTCCGGATGACAATGATCGTGAGAAATAAAAATTGTAAGGATATTTGTAATGCATTGTGTAGTGTGATAGAGCTATGTTGACTGTTGTGGTTGGTATATACATAAAACTATATATTTTGAAATATTTTTCCTTAAAAATACCAAATAAAAGACATTCTTCAACATTTTTATCATCTACAAAATGTATTTATTTTAAATTTTGAATTATATTTAGATAAAAATGTGTATGTTATTTTAAGGAAACATTTGGTGTACTTTCATTAATAAAAAATATTATCTAGTTATACCATACCGTTTGATAAAAGCTTTAATTAATCTCAAATAAATTCGGTAATTAATACGTCGCACACCGTTGCTTGTACGATATTTATCTCATTATAACATAATATTGTATACCAATTTGCTCACTCTTCCTCTCATTACACAAATCTCCAGCCAATACAAATCTCTCAGCCTCATTAAAACTACCTACTCTCCCCTACAATTACCCCACCCCCCGTAAAAAGAACGAACGCAAATTAAATCGGCCGGACGAACATCAGTCAGCGCCCGTCGGCGTACCAAACGGCGCGGAAGTCGAAAACTCGCCGGATTAGCCTTTCCCTCCTCGCATCTTTTGTTTCCCCGTGCGCATTAACTCTCGCGCTTTATGCGACGCGGACATAAATATACGGCTTTAATACTTTTCCGGATGGTCAGCGGGCGCTCGGTGCAATTTTTTTCCATTCGCGGAAGAGTAAGTCCGGGATAAAATGCGAGAGAAAGGGGTGGACGGGATAATCGCGCGTAAAGATCGTCACGCGCATGTGTGTATGTGCGAGTGTAACGCGAGAAGTCGTGTGCCGTAAAAAGGTGGGATGGATGTGTGGAGACAGCGGGGCGTAATTCGCGAAATAAAATTTCGGCTGCGTCCGAGCGTGTGCGGCTGGCGGAGTTTAACGGCGGGTAATTAGACGTATGAATTTTAACGTGGATTTAATGGCGTGCAAACGTTTTATTGTTGTTAATGTACTTCCGAGATCAAATGTTTTATTCAACAGAAGAATATTGTTTTAATATGAAAACAACTTGAAGTTGACTCTATTTTTTCCGATAATATATGTAAAAATCTTACCATCTTTTTACGAGGTATACGTAACCGACGCCTTCTTTCATAAACGAAATGCATATTTAAAGAAGACGGTTGCCGTGTAATCAGACCGTAAAAATGAGCATAAATCTAATTCCCTTTGGTACGTTATTAAACAGTTACCCAACGAATTTATAGACACTGCTGAAAATAAAACACACGTTTATGCCCCGGCGGCGAGCGCTCGACCGCCGCCCCGCGTAAAACAGAAAAATACTTGCTCTCGACACTTCTCAAACAAGATTTTTACGGCCTCTTAATTCACCGGTACTGTACGAGCGACATTATTCTCTCTCCCCCCCGAACCGCCATCCGATTCCTATCTCCAACACGCCGCGAACTCTTAATTATCCAGCACCCGAACAAAGACACTACTACTACTGCTACTATAATGCGAAGATAAACACAGAACCCGAGAGGCGTGCGCGCAATCGCGAATATAAAATTCCAGCGCGAGCGATTAAGCAAATAGTCGCGGTTCTATCGCTTTAAGTGACGTGTATCGTGTGCGAACTCAACGATCGCCGCGGCACGCGCGCTAGTGCAGGTAAGTACAAGTGTGTATGTGTGTGAGCGGAGTTTTTCACTCTCCGGGAGTTTGATTTTGTTCGGGCGAGATTTACGTGCGCGCGTTGGGTAAGGAGCCGAGAGCGAGGGAATCGAGAGGAGGGTATTGATTGATTTACGGGGTGGCGGTGTAGAAGATGCTGGTGTTTATTTGCGATACCATTTTTTGTCGGAGAATAAGTAAGAGGTGGGTTATAGAAGTTACAATAGTTTTTTAGTGTGAAAAGAATTTATTTCAGTTGAAGTTTGGTTATTGAAATGAGCGTTATTGTTTTAGCAAAATTAAGGTAGATAAAATACATTTTGTAGAAGAGGAGGGAATTTAAGTGTATATATACAATATAGTTAGCACTTGAGCATTAAAACAGTTAGTAAAATATCCTCGACAATAAAAGAGGTAATACAATGCTTCCCATATACCAGGAAACACGAGTACACATAATTACCCAACCCATAAAAATAAAATGGTAAAAGCTCCAGCCGGATGGAGTTAAAAAGAATCGCACAAAAGAGCTTTAAATAAGTTTAATCTACTCCTTTTTTTTTATTTCCCAACGACACTCGTACCTTATACAAAAGATCGTGCACCTCGACATAACTTTTTTTCTCTAAGTCGCTTTAGCGGCCACATACACATCAGCTCGCCAATAAACATGCGAAAATGAATACATATACCGTAGCTTAGAAACCCCCCGCGCGCTCACTTCAACAAAGTAAAACTCCCATCAACGAAAGAAAGAAAAAAACTCGCGGGCGCGCTGTTTGCTCGTTTCTTACTAGCCATTTGCATTGCTCGCAGGATCGGGGCGACGATTTAATCGTAATGCGCGTATACGTAAGTATTATACGAGATCGCACACGCGACGATGACGAGTGCGCACGCGTGTATATATATATACGGCGGGGTTGTTTCTTATATACGACGTGGAGTGTGGGGTGCGAGAGCTATTCGGGTTATGTTTAGCGAAATTGCGGCCGGCTCTTTTAACGATGATGGTGAAATAAAAGGCTTTTTCTGATGCCGCAGTAGTGTGGAGGACGAAAGGTCTATATATACGCGTGTTGTATACGCGCTTTTTGAAATAACCCTTTAGGAGAGGCTAATAATATTTCGCTATAATGATGGCAGTTTTTCTTGCGTTCGTTCTTTTTTGCGTTTTGGAGGAGAAATTTTATGCGAATATTTGTTCTTCATATTGCTCCACATGCTTATGTATTATCAAAGAAATAAGAAATATTGTCAGAATGTATGTATTAGAAGAATATTTTTATTATTTTGGTTACAGATCGATGGTAAACACATCCATATAGTTATTAGTGTAGTAATATTTAAACATAGAAAAATTCAATCAATTCGATAACCACTCATGTGTGCTCTACTTGAAAAAAAAATTAATAAAGCACATATGGAGCACAATACAACATTAAATTTAAAAACGTCATATCCTTATCCATATTACAAAAACACCCACATCAATAAATCCAAACCCATCGCCCCATTATCATTCCACTCGCGCTCCGAACGTCCTAAAAATTAGCCCGCATTCAAGCATCGGTGAAAAAAAGGATAGCCATGGAAAGGAAAATCGCCGCTGCATCGTAACATATTCCGCATCGATATCACGTTCTGCCTCTCCCTTTCGCGCATAAAAAAAGAAAGAGCAGAGATTGACCCCCGCGTGCACGGTAAAAAGCCCCCATAGTACGAGGGTCATTTCGAGAGAGATTCGACTATCGCTTTCGCTGCGCGCCATATGCGATTGCGCCGGAAACAGTTAGACGCGCCCTTTCTCCGTGTCGCAATCTATTTCTCTTTCGGTCATGTAGTATACGTGAATGCGCAGTAGAGGTGTATTCACGCGCCCCCGCGCGCCTAGCTCGATAAGGTTCTATATAGATATATCCATGTGCACATGCGCGGTCGTTGCTTTTATCAGCAACAAAAACATTTAAGACTGAAATACGGACCGATACGGGCGAGAGAGCTCGCACGTTAAAAACACAAATTTGCAAACACACACACATACAGAGAGTCGTAGCGCTTCTATAAACACTCGAAACAACGCGTATACAAATGCGCGCGCGGACGCATAGAAAACGTCCATTTGGCATCGTTGCAGCGCTGCAACAGATACACATACACATGGAATTCACAATGGGTATAGTTGGCTCGAAAAAGGACGAGTGCAGGTAGTTGCGCGCACGCGTGGAAATCACAGGTTGGAAAGTTTTTAAATAATTACAGGCTTCTGAAAAGCCCCTCTCTCTCTCGTCGACAATCGACTCGATGGTGTAACGTCATCCTCCCCAGCGCACTTTGGGCTGGTAGGCGGAGTAGAGGGGCTTTTTCGCCGAGGCGCGCGTGCTCGCGCTATTAATGGGAAAAGTTAGCTTTTATCTTTTAAACGGGCCCCGGCAACAGTACTAATTTCTAACTTCTAGCATTACTTTGCGGCCCGCTCGAGTGTGAGTGATGTCGGGGGTGAGAGAAAAGCTATTCTAAGCGAGTATATTTTCGGCCTATAAATTCCAACTGGGCTTTTATACCGTTGCGTGACGGGCTAATTATATTTCGCTCGCTTTCTCTCTCTCTGCGCCGGTGGAGTTTGATTCGCTTCGTTTTTTTTCCTCCTCGTGGCTGTGCGGACGAGGCGAGGGGAAAGGTTTGGAGAGCGCGAATGGAGATAGTGTGAAAACGCTCTTGAAGCCACTCGAGCGCGCTGATAAAGACGTTTTATGAGAGATTTCGCTGCACAGCGAGTTCCGATTGATTTATACTGCGGCGCCTTTTTTAATGAATGATTTCGCAGAGTGGCGGTGCGAATGGTGGAGAGTTTTTCTCTTAAAGCGCATCGAAGTGGAATTAAATAGGATATACTCTTATATTGTATTGCAATTATAAACATATTTCGAATAATATTCGAATGCGCAATTCTTGCCATCGTTATTTCTCTTAGAATTTTCAGGTTCGTTGCGTGAATTCATCGCAATATGAAAAACGTTCAAAAGTTATAACAACCACGTGCCAGTCATCTATATTATGCTATATAAATGTAAATTATCCTAACCAAGAACAACGTGATAATACGTTATCACACAACTCCCTAAAAAGTATAATAAACCTTTTTCCTCTCCCAGACAGCGACTTTGAACCCATCGGGTCTGCATAAAAACAAAATGAACAATCAAAACAGTCGCTTTGCCTCTTTCCCTCCCTCTCTCTTCTGCACGTTCGTCACGTCGCGCGCTCGTTTACGAATTTTAATCTCGGCCTTTAATTTTCAAGCCGTACAGCTCCGTGCAGCAGCAGCAGCGGTAGCAGCGCATTCTCTCAACGCCTGCAGGAAGGTTAAGACTTAACGGTCGGTTAAACTTAACTGTCGGATTAAAAGTGCCACGGTCCGATGCACACGAGCAAAAAGCTACGTTTCTCCTCCTCCTCCTGCTGTAACGCGATTAAACCCGATTTTACGTCAGTTTTAAAACGGCTCGTAACGGGCCCTTCCCCCTCTGGCTGCCGGCGGGCTTATGCACTTCTGATTTTGTATTCTCGTCGCGCGAGAGGAGGCGGAAGTTTATTGCGATTCGCCGGATAAAAAGGGTGGGGATGCTGTGTTTATCTTTGGCACGGGGCACTTGTCGCCCGGGCTTGACCGGCGAATAATGCGCGTATATAAGGGAGGGAGGGTTTATGGAGGTGGTGTGTGTACAGGCGTTTTGCCGAATTCTGCAAATTTTGAAGAGCGCGCGTGTAAACGTGTGGTTTACGGGGAACTTCCGTAGCTGGAAGCGGGTGTCGTGGTGGTTTATGCGCGAAGCAAATGTTTCGTGTATAGTTTGTATGTATGGGAACGGGTATGTTTCTTCTGATTTTATTTGAAAATTATGAGAATGTAAATTATTTATGGAAAAATTATTTAAATGAAATTGATTTATCTTTTAATAATGTTTTATAATAATTTGTTACAACGCTTGTATTGAATGTGTTTATTAGCTTTTTGAATATCTAAACCTTTAAATATAAATTCTGCAAAAGCAAAATTGTTTTCCACAGGTAAAATTCAACCCATAATAATTAATTACAAAAATTCAATGACCACTACTACTACGCGTATGTCTGATCATATCGCGGTTTTTCTACTTACGTTGTACACCAGCCGCGACACGTAATCGATCACGCTTGTATTTTCCTTACCTTTGTTAAATGAATTTTTAATTAAAGCTCGTGTACGCTACATGCAACAACAGATTACACAAATTATGCAAATTCTATTTTTCAAAACAGTTCACCAAACAACCTACACTTTTTTCCTCTACTTCTGTAAAACACCTCTATAATACTCTAGTATACACCCGACCAACTTTTCACCAAATCAACACTTCTCCATTTACCACCGCAATAACCCACTCCGCAAGACAACGCCTCACCGCTACACATAGCCACACACATGAGCACGAGAAACTCGCGTGTTCTACCTCACGCGCGAACAAGCGCATAGCGGCGACACGACGCGCCGAAGCGCAAAAGAGCGCAAGGCCGCCCCGCGAGGCGCAGTCGAATATAACTTGTCAAGTGCAATGCGCTTTGCCTGCTCTTGGCAATGGGAGAGTCGCCTGCTCCTGTCGTCTATCTCGGCTCTTTACGTAAGCGAGTCCTACGGTATACTTTGGGGTAGCGCGGATTGTTCCGAACTTTCGGATGGAAAAATCGGGTTGACTTAGGGTTGCTGGGGGGAAGGAGTTAGATTTTGGGACGGAGGTGAAGTTTGATTTTGGATTTCGGAAGTGCGGAGAGTTGTTTGACTATAGGAAGTGTATGAATAATATACGGAAGTAGTAAGTTATATTTATTTTGTCAATGATGATTTCGATTAGAGATGGTAAAAACGAAGAAAATTTATGTAAAATAACGTCAGGCATGAAAACATTTAATATTATTCCAGATTTCCCTATAATAGCCACTGACTCGAAAGCGGGGCTAAATTGCCTCATGTTAGGGAAATCAATTAAGTACTTTATTTACCTGCTATGAGTGATTTTCTGAATCAATAAAGAGGCCACAGTAGGCCAGAGTCGAAAATAAAGTACTACATGCAACACGGGAGTGAAGTCTATCACTCCCTTGTTGCATAATGTACTATTTTACAATTATGTTACTCCCTCATACGCCATAATAAGTAAAGTTTCCACTGTCAAAACAGTTAAACGTTCATATGATAACTGAAAACCACCTCATTACTCATCGAGCCGACTATTCAACCCTAATTAAACCAGCAGCATACGAACCAAGTCAACGCCAACAAAAAAGGTCCACCTCTCTCTTTTCCTCTCCCTCTCTCTCTTTTCCTCTCACATACACCGCGGAAAGAAACAGTGGCGAAACTCTCAAAGACCGGTCCTCCTGAGAAGAAAGCGAGACAGAGTTTAAATTCCTCCCGAAAAAAAGGAGAAACCTCAGAGTGGAGTGAGGGGGAACATTAACCTTTTGTCTAACCGGTCTCCACCTGCGGCTTTCCTTTGTGCCACCGCGGCGCGACACCCTGTTTTTGTCTCCGGAGCCGCGTGGCCAACGTTCGCTCCGTTTACCACACGCTGCGCAGTCCCACCGTACGTTAAAGTTAAATCCCCCTCCGACTTTCCCTCTCTCTCTCTGGCTCGCTCGCTGCATAAGGGATGCACGAACACGCGCAGCCAGATGCACATGAGTTACTCCGCGCGCGTTAAGCGTTTAGAAGAAGATCAAGCGTAAATCAGGGAACACCGATGGGCAAGGGGAATGGTTGGATGGTTGAATGTGGGAGTAGGTCATTTTGAATTGAAGGATCGAGCTTTCTTGGATCATTGGTTTTCGGAAATGGAATTAGTGCAGTTCGATTTTTTCGGTTGAATGTTATTAGACGTAAGTTATTCTAAAGTTGATTAATTAATACAAGTTTCTTATTAAATTAAGACAATTATTCAATGATTTATTATTAGTGTAATTGATATTAAAAATTTTAGAATCAATTTTATAATTTAATATTTCATTAGTGAAATGAAGTTTCAACAAAATTAATTGGAAGAGAATATCAAGGAGAACGGGAGCGCTCCGAAGGCAAGTATCTGTCCAATGTAGAAAAAGCCTGAGGGCCGACCATACTTCATATACATTGAAATGGGTGCGCGAGAATTTCACTAATTTTTTACGCCTTTGAATTATGTTTTTTCTTATACTTTAAATATATCAATGGATAGGTTTTTCGATATACTATAACATGCATACAAAATTTCAATTAAAAATATTATGTCGTTTTGATGTATATCTAGTTGACATATTTTTATGGTCGGTTCCAGATTATTTTTTTCTTCTTTTCTCTCTCGATCAGCTATTTTTGTTCCGACCGTTGTTCTCTTATGATTGGTCAAGCTCCTATACGTACGTCTGTTCTTCTTTATATACAGCGAACCGTGATCATTGCGAGGAAGAGAGAGAGAGTATATATCTATGTAACCGTCTCCATATTGTGATACAAATTTTGATTTTTATAAGTAGATTAGACAGAGCTTGCAAAAAATTATAAAACTAGAAGCTCAAAGGTGATCCAGAACTTGAGTTCTCATGTCAACTACCATTTCCGTAGCAGTTCATACTAAGTTTTTGCACAAAATACTCCCGAATCAATTTGCAGGTATGTGGTCAAAGTCCCAGCTGCAAATTCTTTATGAAGAAGCATGGTCGCTTGTTTTATTGATGGTAGATTATGCATGACAAATAATCTAACATTCTAGGAATCTCATATAAAATTTTGATCGCGAACTAAAATAAATTTTATATCAAGCCTTCCATTAAAAGCTCGTATACCATGACTAACCCACTGATAAAATAAGTCAAACTTTAATTCCACGAAAAATCTTCTTTGACGAACGAAAGCACGCATCCAACTCCCCGATCGAAACCTAACAAAGATCCACATTCCCCATCCCTCGTCGCACCTACAAAATGCAAGCTCATCGGCGGCCCTATGCGGCAGCCAGACAGACAGACAGCAGTGGCAGCAGCAACCACCGGCGAAAAGGAGAGAGATAGCGTCGGCTCCATAGAGCCTTGAAATATTCCGGGGGGTGGCGTGGCCTCCGAGGAGGGAAACCCACCTCGCGCCGTCGCCCATTTCCAAAGCTCCAAAGCGGCGAATCCACTCTGCGCAGATGAACTTTTTGAGGCTTCGGGGCCGCGCCAGCGTGGCCAAAGCCTCTCCAAATATATATAGAGAGCAAGCGCACCCACGCGGATTTTCCTCTACTGTTTCGTTGTTTTTGTCCGCCTTTCGCCGACTGGCTGTCTCGCTCCCGCGCTTCTTACGGCTGCTTCGTGCATGCTGCTTGTATAGGATTTTCGAAAGTAAGGGTCGGTTGGGTACTATCTAGGGTTCGAATTTTCAAACGATTGTAATGGGGTGATTATTCGATTGCTAAATCCGTATTTATAGTTATTCGATAGAATTGTTGAAATCTACCATTATAACTGTAAATAGTGTATTTTATGAGAAAGACAATTTTGACACTACTTATTTTCTATGCCATAGTACTTTTGGTTATTACTGTAAATTATGTAAAGAAATAAACTTTAAATATATCGAATTTAATTTAAAAAATTTGTCACCTTCTATTTTCCGCCCAGTGAGACGAAACGAACAAAGAATCAATCGGAATATTAAGTCTCGATAAGATTCTAACAAAAGAGCATAAAATGCCTCGTAAGCTATCAAGTGCTTTTTCACGTGATTTTTACAACCCCCCGTTATTCCCGCCCTGTCGCTTTGTGCACGCGTGTGCGCTTACTCTGAGTAATTACTAGGACATAAAGCGTAATTAGCGCGCTCGCGTAGTCGGAATAGAATCGCCGAATAAAGAGCATTTTATATTATACCAATGCACACGTGTATATATACGTGAGCCTGCGCGGACGCACACATACACGCAAGCGGGCTAAGGGCAAACATTTCATCGTTACACGACAGAGAGAGAGAGAGAGAGAGAGAGAGAGAGAGAGAGAGAGAGAGCTGTGAAACGGCCGACTCTCTCATTGGCAAATATTATTCAGTGGCAACTGCTCCGTGAAACAGTAAGCCGACTCTGGCAGAATTAAAAGGTAATACCGGCTTTATTATGACGAAAAGTCCTTCGCGTCCTTTGGCCTTTATATCTCTCACTCTTCTCTGTCTTTTTCTCCTCGTCATCGCGCGAGCGGCACTGCAGCTGCAGAAAACGAAAAGAGAGAAAGGAAGAGGGATCGGGGGCGAAAGAGCGACCGAAAAAGCGCACTGAAGTACAATTCCCGTCGCTAAGTAAGTTATGGACGGAGGTAAGTAAGACCGGTGGCGGCGGCTTGTCGGCTCTCTCTCTCTTTCTCTCTCTCTATCTAGTTCTCTCTCTCTATTTCGAGTGCGAGAGGTAGGTCCGACCCGACGTCGAGCCATTCCACTGCTGCTTAGCACTCAATACGTTCCACTTAGGACAAGCTCCAGGAACCGCGCGACTTAACTGCGTCTCTTGATCTCGTTCTCTTTCTATGTGTATGTCTAGAGCTGTGTGCAGTGGTGTGCATCAGTAGTGTGCTCGAATTACGAGGCCAGTTGGGTTGAGTTATCAAATTATCGAGGGTTCTTCAAATGAGGTCGAGGTGCTTCAGGTAGGATATTTTTCTTGATATATTTTGGGGGTGGGCCTTCATAAGTTAATAGATTGGAGTGAGGTACAGCTGTTACCGCGATGAGCATTACATTCACTGATATATTCGTTGTTGTAAATTTGAAATGTATACTCTATTAACTTTTTCATTCACAAAAAATTCGAATTAAAAAAACTAACTAATAGAAGTTATTTCAAACATAAATAATACAGTTTTACTTAGGGCTGCACGAGAGCAAGACAATACGATATTTCCGTACTTATATTGTCTAGCTCTTGTAAATTCTTAAAAATTTCTCTCTTGTCTTGGTCTTTTCAGTCGATATGAAAAGTATTATCATCTTGTCTTGTTATTCATATTGGAGTTGTGCAGACATGCCACAGTAAGCAAGTCTCTTATTAAAAAAAGGCTGAAACCCAAATAGTCGGGGGACGCAAGGTCCACAAAGAAAAGAGTTCCGTAGACGTGCAACAGTAAGAAAATCGATTGTTTAAAAAATTCTTAAACCAAATAGCCGAGGGATGCGAGGTTCACGTAGAAAAGGAAGACACACAGACGTGAAATAGTAAGTTTTTTAAATAATTGACTCGTTCACTGTTGCACATCTCCGTAAATCCTCTTTTGCAAGGATCTCGCGTACCCCCCGGGTATATGGGTTTCAGACCTTTTTAAATAATTCACTGTTAAAAATGTCCTTAAATTTAAGAAACTTTGAAGTTACAAATGTTACTGAATTTTAAAAATAATTTAACTGACCGTAATTTAATTTACAAATTCACTAGGTAGGTTTAATACGAAAATCATAAAATTTCGGCACAAGTATAAATAAATGACAAATTTGAAATTTGATTTTTCCCGCTGATGCGTCGCCGACTAGAGTCTGGTTCGTGCGACACCGCTAGACAGCGCACCTTCGTTATGGCCTTACGTACCTAAGTAAGCCGGACCGAGGGGATATAGTAGCGCCGGAGCGCGTCGCCAATCATCCGGCCAGCCTTTATCATTCGAATAT
>UXGD01001281.1:0-36712 GCA_900474315.1 Torymus auratus | reverse complement strand
TTAAGGAATATTACTTAATGATAAAGAAATATTGTTTACCGTAAAGAAATATCGTTAATTATTAAGAAATACAACTTGAGTACAAATAACATTATAATTTTATAATTAGAAAAGCATACTTTTAATGTAAAAATTTTCTTTTCTCTGTGCATAAAATTAGACGACACTTTTTTAATGAGGCCAATTCTCATTTCAATTCCTCTATATCAAAATTTCAATTGAAAATAGTATTTGCTAGTAATTCTAACATTGAAAACATTGTGAAAAATGAAATCTAAAAGTTATTAACCTATTGATAAAGAATTTTCATCAGTATCATACTCCTAGTTATTTATAATTAACGAAAATTTGTATTTATATTAACAAACGAAATCTCTCTCTTAATCCTCTCTAAATCTTCCCCTCTGAATACAGTACTATATACTTACTTAAACCCCCTTCCAACGACAACAACGAAAAATCTTCCAAAACTAACCCACCCCCGTCGACGATCTTCGACTCTGTCCCACCCCGCAGGCGGACTACGGCGGCTACGGCAGCTACCGGCCGATGTCGAGCACCCTCGACCGTCTCTCAACGCGCTCGGCCTCGGCGCAGCAAGTGAACCTGGCGAACCTACGCGCCTCCACGGCGATAAGTTCAACAGGTCATCGCACTGGCGGTGGTGGCGGCGGTTCCTCAGCATCCGCTGGTGGCAGTCATCATCACCATCCACGGCCATCGTCGGTCGCCTCAAACGTGCGCTCCTCGCTGGTGGGTCAGAAGAGTCACGCGAGTTCCCTAGCCGCGGCAGCAGCGGCCAGTCAGCGGGCCAGCAACGTGCGCAGGATGCGCAACATGCTCGACATGGAGTCATCGCGCAGCATACCCACGCCCACGCCCACGCGCAACCTCGACTCAAGACTGCTAGATATTAATCCCGCAGGTGAGACTTGTGATAATGGTCGAGGGGGTAGGACCGGCACAGCTGTGGTCGTGCAGATCAGGAAGCAGGAGCAAATTAGCGAGGGCGGGAGTAACGCTGGGAGTAGTGGTAGCAAGGTGAACAGGAGAGAGGGCACGAGAAGGAATGGGAGGTTACCGTTTAGGATGTCAGTGGTTAAGGAGTAAGGGGGTTGGGGATGGGCGGAGGAGGGTAGGGGCAAGCGGGGAATGGAGGATGTGACTGTTTTGTGAGGCTATTGGTGTACCCATTTGAGAAGAAATATAGTAACATGATTTATAGATTAACTCTTTTTTGAAGAATATATGTTAGATATGGTCAATGGAATACTCAATTTTTTTTTTTTTTTGGTTGCAAAGCTTTGATGAGCTTTAGCAGCAATAACTGATATTAGTTTCTCAAAGACCGTTATTGTCACTTGGGAACTAATGAATTAATATTGCGACCTTTAGAGATAGAAACTTTGTACATTTATAGTTACGGAACACATATATGGCCAATTTTCGAGAACGTTTTGAAATCTCAAATTCCGGCTCTCTGAAGGTTCAAACAAATAATTACACTGCAAAAGGGCTACCTGTCGACAAATATGAAACAGTTATATCTTCCTTATTTTTCGCGTCAATAGCATAGCGTACACTCGACTGAACCAAAGTTTTGAAAGTCTATATGTTTGGTAAGAGATTGAAAGCAACTTATATCCTCTCTTAAAAACATTATGAGGGAAATGTGTATAAATATAAATTATATAAATATAAATATAAAGAGAAAAGAAAGATTTCTAAGAAAAATAGGTAAAAATTAATCAAAAATTGATTAAGATAATAAAAACGCTTGAAATTCAAGGAGTTGCAGGGTCACTAGTTCCTGAATATATATCGTAGAAATATTTTTGACTAATTATAAAGTACATTGTGGACGCACATTTTTGATGATCGTGACGCCGAAAGTCTTAGTCTCATTTCGGACTGAACGTGTGTGTCATATTGACACTGAAAAGCGTATAGTTTTATATGAAAGTAAGATTTTAACAGGTCAACAAAGAAATTTTATAGCATAATTTTGTAAAAAAAGAATAGAATATAAAATCAAATGGAAAATTAAATCAAAGAACGAAAGTTTATCGTTTGTTTAATAGTTTCTGTTTTTAGAAAAATTATTAATTATTAAATATAGGTACGTAGTAATATAAACGCCTGCAAAATGTAATTTAATTGAAACATCGCACAATACCAGATTTACACTTTATTCAACGTAGCTTTTATAGTAATTTTATAATATAAATGTCAGACATTTATAGCTTGAGCTTAGCGTTTGAAATATAATGCAAAGAGAATCCAGTGTACAAAAATTTATTAAATAAATTTGTAGATAATTTTTATAACGTAGAACGCAAGTAGTTATTCGAGATCCGTTGACGATCTTATTTCATTATTCTACTTCTTAGAATTATACGTAGATTATAAAGCTTACTCGCTTTCTAAATACTAGGTCAATTTATACTTAGATCTACCTCCTTAGTCATGTCAAACGTATAGTTCAATTATGCGTGCATATAAAAAGATTTTATAAATTTTATTATAATTAAATTAACATAAATACAGTGAAAGTATACGTTATATTTACTAATTTGTTGCTTATCTATGGTTCGTATTTGTTAAAATTTCATACATTTAAATGTGTTATAAAATTGTTTGTCGTGTTTGTGACTTAAATTATTTCAATATATATTCATTCATAAAATTTACTTCACTTCATTTTATAACTTCTAGTATGACAAAAAGTGGTGAGAACCCACGAAGACATACGTATTTTCTGTTAATTTAAACATTCTTTATTCTCTAATGATTATTAACAAAGAATTCAAAATCAAAAAATTACATTTACAAATAGAAATATTATGTTATATGTATTTGCTAAATCACTAAAAGATAAACTTTTATTGTATAAATTTATTTATTAGTCTGTATGATTATTCAAAATCGTTATATGTGATTGTATGTATGTATGCTTTATAATAAAAAAACACTATTGAAAAACAAGCATAGTTATTCATATACCACACTACACTATCCCACATTATACTTTACAATCCCACTGTTATTATATTCTTTTAATTAGTTGAATTATTTTTGATTTATAGAATTAACGATATTTTATTTAAACGTAGCTACACTAGTTTTTTATATTCTTTATTTGAATAAATTGGTTTTGAACTAGAACGAATGACATTTGTTATTTTTATTATATAATAGTATTATTGATTACTCTATGATTTTTTTACTTTTATTTCTGTAATTTAGTTGATGATATAATTTTTTTAAACTTTATGTTGTAACAACATACATAATACTGACAACGTTACTACCAACAAACGCTACATACATTTTTACACACTGGCTTGACGCTTTAGCACTTTGTTCGCCTTCTTTCTTTATTCATATATACTATATTCATATCGAATCTGTGCACTGTTTTATATTAATTTTCTGCTTAAGTAAGTCATTGTAAATCATATAAACGATCAAAAATGTGCGTCCCTCGTTAATTTTATCGCAAGCAATAATTTTCATCCATATTTAACCAACGTTCACAAAGCCATCAATTTCATTAATATATTTATTTCTAATCATTCTAAAAACCAGCCAATTATTTTTAATTTGCTCAACCCTTCCGTGCTTTTTTCATCATGCCTTCTATTTCAGCACACTCCATCATCAAACTAGGTATATCAGCGACAACGGCATAATGATCTGATGCGCGTAATTGAGGGAGAGAGAGAGCGAGTAGTGCGCTCTCGATATCCGAACTTCTTTCTTAAACGCCATATAAACCTGCGCGCGCGAGCGCGTGAGAGAGATAGAGCCTCCCCAATTACCGAGCTCATCCAATTACTCGCGCGTGCTCGATCATTATAACGCCACTGGCCGGCTCACCGGGCTTAATTAAAAGAATGACCCGAACTTAATAACCGAATTGTTTCACATGTGTGGGTATCTGTATACGCGTACCGGCCGCGTATAAATGGAAAATTTTATGTATAAGGGGAGTCAAATTTTACGCTCTCTTGGCTTAATACTACCCCGCGCGCTGACGGCAGAAATTAAAACTGTCCACCTTGACTGACGCTTAATCAATTCCCGCCGAGACGGTTTTATATATATGGAAGTAATATGCGCCGACCAAAGGCTGTTAGTTTTGTAAGAGCACGGGTGTATTCGAATTTTTTTTCTCATTCTCTTTTTTTTTGTAGATAGGAAAGAGTCTTTGAAGCTGTACGCGCTCGAGCTTCGTCGACGGGTTATTGACGGCGCGTGTCTCTATTTGAAAAAGTAATACGAGGAAATTGAGATTCTGTTACGGGAAGGTTCAAATTCGCTTAATAGAAGTATATATTGGTTTTTTAATGAAAAAAAGAGAATTCCTTGTTATTGAAAAAGAATTGAAACGCGGTTTTTCTATTTTTTTTTTTTTATTTGGATGGGTGTTGTGTATTTGTCCGAGGAATATGATATGTCCAGGATATTCAAAAGTTGATTAAATTTTACAGCGTCAATGTATCAATAAAGCCAGCTTAATTGAATACAAGTAAATAAACAATGTAAGTTTCAAGGTATTATCAGGGTATACATCAAAACTCATGGTTTTCAATAAATATATATAAAAATCTGGTTCATAATAAAACTTTTTTACAAAATTTCTATACCATTCTTTAAAACGAATAGTTGAAAAATATCCAGCTGATGCAAATCGACGATGATAAAATCCACAAATTATAAAATCAGAATTTAGAAATATTTTCGCTAATTTGCATCAGCTAAGAACTTTTCACTTATTCATTTTTCACCATCACCAATTACTTTCCTCAACACCATACCCTATACTTTCCTAATCCCCGCCATCAAAACCAATCCCACCACCAGAATATCACAACAACCCAGAATACGATCATTCAACTATCCGTTTCAGAGTTCCTCAAGTATAAGATAGAAAAGCCGCCGGGCGTGGGCACGCCGAACTCGACGAGCTCGCTGCTGGGCAGCCTATCCGACACGGCCGGCAGCGACTTCGCCAACGGCGTCAGCGGCCTCCTCTGGGTGAACCTACTCGGCGGGCGCGGACTCCGTGCCACCACGTCGAGCTCGGCGGCGACGACGCCGTCTACGCCGTCGGGTCAGCCTAGCATTGGTGAGTGAACTACTGTGTTTGGAATGGGGTTTCGGTGGGAGATTTATTTGATGGAGATAGGTCGATAAACATTTTCTTGGCTGTGGTGATCTATATCTAAATAAATTACTATTAAGAGGGTTTTTCTAAACACTCAAGTTTCTAACAAATATTAGTTGTTTGACCAGATCTAATTTATTTCATTGTTATATAAACAATCGTTAAAAATAATAAGTATTATAACAATTTAAAAGTCATACTCGAAATTCGTTTCTTTTATGTCTTGGAAGAAAAAACTTTCATTAAGCGTTCTCGCAACATCTCACGTAACGCGCTGAAAAATATTATAAAAGACACATTTTCCGCAAGTATAAACAAATATGAGTCGCCTAAAATCTCGAAGAATGAGAACGTCTTTTTACCCGGATTTTAATGACAACGAGCATTTTCTACTTTTTTTTCGGGCATTATGCAAACCCGAACGCGAATGCACTACGAGGATATATAATTGGATCCTATGTTGCATAATTTTCTTGTACACAATAAACTTGCGCTCTTGCGTAATATCTTAGGGAAGAAAGCGCGCATGGCGAAGACAGACTAGAAATATCTTCTTTCTCGCTCAATAATACATAGGGTGGAAAGAGAAAATTGTGGGGAAGAGGGAGAGAAGAGGTGGAAGAGGGTACAGCTAACATCCCGTCCAACTTCCCCTCAACTTTCTCCATCTGTAAAGATCAGGTGCTCATTATCAGCTTCGCGAGTTGGGAGGTCTTATTTCAATCGCAATTTGCGATAACTTTGCCGGGGGAAGATAAGTTTGGTCTTGGCTTTGAAAAGAGTTAGCGTTTTATAACCTGATTTATATATCATTGTATAATTTGCACATTGCGAATAATACGTATACTGAGATTACTTCTTTTCATGCTGGACCGAAGAAAAGATATAATAGACGGTTTTGGGTATATTTGTTAATAATAAATTAGATAATTAGAATCTTTCTATAATCGTCTTTAAGATGGCTAAACATTGATTGGTACGAAACACAGTCTATACCTATCAGTCACAATATTTATTATCTTTTTGCATCTTATACTTCAAACTTCCAATTCGGCTAGAAAAAAAGACAAATCACCACTACAACTTACAATATTTAACTGGAAACGAAAACGACCATCTCCATCAGAAATATCTTCCAAACATCTCAAATATCTTTCGAGCAATCTTATGAACACATTAAACATTTCCCCTCCTTCACTTGTTCCACCAGTAAACTGCGGCCTGCGCGACCTGTACTGCGTGCTCGAGTGCGACCGGGTACACAAGGCTCGCACAGTCGTGCGTACGGGTGACCTTGTCTTCGACTGGGACGAGACCTTCGAGCTAGATCTCGTCGGCAATCGGCAGCTCGACATCCTTGTTTACTCGTGGGATCCACAGTACCGACACAAACTCTGCTACAAGGGTTCGGTTCACCTGGCGACGCTCCTCAAGGAAGGACCTGTGCATCAGCTGGCGGTCAAGGTCGAACCTAGGGGCACGATTTACCTGAAGATGAGGTACACAGACGCACAGCAGACCTTCCGCAGACGCACCCTGCCGGTCATATCGCTCGCCACGAGGATAGCGCCGTTGTTCGGCATCGATCTCGACACAGTCGTGAGTACTTTGATGGATGTTTAATTTATACGTATATACTGAGGGTTGATATATGCTTAGTGATAGTGAAATATTTAACGAAAAACCTTTGTTTTGCGTTATTTGGAAGTTCGTGTAATGAGGCTACCGCGCTTCATTATGCTCGCTTATTAATTATAGTTCAGCTTCCATACAGTTTGTCATCGATAATTCAATATATTGTTCGAAAGTCAATATCAATGAAATTAACATTGGGTGAATTAATTTTACATATAAGGCGCCATGTGAACTGGTTTTAGTATAATTTAACAAAGCACGGCATCATAATCTATATAATGCTGAAAGTATAATGTAAAACTCTCAACTTTCATTTCACCATGTTTAACGACATCATCGAATTCAGCAGCAGTCAAACTTATAATCTGATTAATTCATAACGACTACAATATCCATCTTCTCCGCGCGCGCGCGGGCATTAATATTCTATACAATTTCGCAATATTTCACTGGCACTAAAGCTGCTCATTAAAAAACTTTATGCACGATGTACATATATATATATATAATACACACGACTTTATTGCGCTCTATAAAAACCTTCATAACCATTAACACAGTCCAACGTGGACCGTAATTCTCTAGCCATCATGACGGCCACTGAATTAAACATAATATATTCTATATTCGAAGACAAAAAAGGAAAGGTTAATGACAATTTGCGCACTCGTTTGCCTTAGGTCGCGCGTGAGAGCAAAACCGGTGGAGTTCCAGGAGGTGTGTCAACCGCCCTGGCGATGGGCGCCAGTGGCGTACCCAACGTTCCCATAATCGTCTGGCGCTGCGTCGAGGAGGTGGAGAGAAGAGGATTGGACATCATTGGTAAATTATGTAAAATTCCTTTCATTTCTTTATTTACAAACCGTGGTACATTTTTTTTTAATAATCTATACATACATACTAATTTATTAATATGATACGAAACGCGGTTAGAAATAACGCACCTAAATCAAACCCCCCCACGATAACGCCGGTATGCTCCCTTGCGTTTTCAGGCCTGTACAGACTCTGCGGCTCGGCGACGAAGAAGCGAATACTGCGCGAGGCCTTCGAGAGAAACGCGCGCTCGGTCGATCTGTCGTCCGATAACGTGCCTGATATCAACGTTATCACAGGTAAGAATCCCCTTTGCCTCATTTGCCATTCAAATCTCTCTCTCTCTCTCGGCCCTTCCCACGTTCCTTTTCTTTTCTCTTATACTTACGAGAGAACGTGTCTGGGCTTTATCGAGTGGCACTAATGCGCCGAACGACTGTTTCGTTTATTTAGGCGTGCTGAAGGATTACTTGAGGGAGCTGCCGGAGCCATTGTTCACCAAGTGCCTCTACCAGATGATGGTCGACGCACTCGGGGTCTGCCTACCGGACGACCCGCAGGGCAACGCAAAGCTCATGTTCAGCATTCTGGACTGCTTGCCGACTGTTAATAAGGTGTGTGTTTTTACTTTTTGAAAATATGAACATTTTTTGAAAATATCCAAATCTAGAAGGATCTTATATATTTCTCGATATTTTTAATTTTATTGAATTATTTTACCTGTTAAATCTACTGTACTGTAAGAGTTAATAATCTTCCAAATATAAAATCGATAATACGTGTTGTTTTGATTATTTTTACTTGTTGCTATTATGTTGCTTGATGCAGAATGTATTATATTGATAAAAGCTCCGGAAGCTTATCGTTTTGTAACAATGTGTATCGGAAAATCGAGTTATATTTAGGTCACGAGGCGCACCGAACCCTGCTAACTGTTGCAAACAGCAGATGCCACGAGTTTACTATTAAAAATTAAAAGTACCTTAGGCTTAATAAAGAAAGTTTATATACGATCCTATTATTAAATCCAATATCCCCTGAACTGTATGCTACATTAATAAAGATTTTCAACGATGCTCATTTCTCATCCCGTATAACTTATTTGTCAATAAAAATCGTTCCAGTGCACATTGATTTACTTACTCGACCATCTCGCGATGGTCATCTCGCAATGCAATAAAATGTCGCCGGCTAGTCTGGCGGTCTGCTTCGGCCCTGTACTGATGCTGCACTCGGACGACACGGGCGGGCCACTCGACTTCCAACAGCCCATAGCCGTGCTCAAGTATCTGCTCGAGATCTGGCCGGTCAAGTCAGGTAATGTCATTGTCCCGACCCAACGGCGATTCGATCATCCACCAATGGCAATGCTTTATTTCCTTTTGAATTCTTCATTATGTCTTTTTCATTTGCTATCGCACAAATTCTCATATCGTCGTTTTTTTTTCTTTTTTTTTCTTTTTCAATATATTTTATATATATTATATTGCAACTACACTTTTTTATTATGTCGAATAAGTTTCACTGATGATTTGTTTCGTTCTATACAATATGCATCTTTCAGCAGGTTTTTTCGTTAAATAAATGGAATGAATATATCACTATTTTTCGAAAATCTATGAGTTTTTTGCACATTCTTACAACAGAACACTGTAGCTGAACAATCATGCTTTTAACGAATTTTTTCAAACAAAACTCTATGTTATTCTCTGCGTGAATTTAAGGTTATTATAGAAAATAATCTAACTAAAGGAAAAGAAGTAGCCGTTGATGGCACTTATGGAAAAGACTTCAGCTCTCACTAAAATGCTTATAATAATAAAAAATATCGCAAAGTAACACAAATGTTTAAGTGAAGCCCGGATCGAGAATTTAAAACTAAACTGTAAGATAGAATTCAGTTTTTGATCGATTTCTTATATAACAAGAAGAGGTTGCTCCTTAAATCTTTTAAAGCGTACAATCACGGTATAAATCTTTAACGTGTAGTAAGTGAATAGCATATCTCTAAATTTAATAATCAATTTAGATTGAAAAAAAATGCTTAACCGAGAGCCATGTCGCACTTTTCCATAAGCACCAAATACCTCAATCATCACCCCCGAAAACCTTGTAAGGGCCGAATAATCAGTAGTTCATTTCACAGACAGTTCGGAAGATTTCTTCAACCGGTTCAACCATTTCTCGTGTTACGCCATCAATCACCAGCACCAACTTGCATCAGCCGCAGCAGCAGCAGCCGCCGGTTACGGCTGCTTCTCAGCTCCTTCACCAGCATATTGTTCAGCAGCAGCAGCAGCAGCAGCAGCTACAACACCAATCAATCCAGCAGTCGCTGCAGCAGCAGCAGATTCAGCAACAGCAGCAATCACTGCAGCAGCTTCAGCAGCAGCAGCAAACCCAGCAATCCCACCAAGCGCAGCAGCAGCAGTCGTCGCTGCAGCAGGGAACCTTGCATCGAATCGGGCAGCCCTGGCAGCAGCAACCCTCACATCATCATCAGCTCCCGGCTTCTACCTCGGCCGCTCAACAGCTGCATCAGCAGCAGCAACAGCAGCAGCAGCAGCAAATGCCGCCCACTACAACTACATCGCGGGCGCCTCCGCCTCCCCCTATCAAGCCACGGCAGGTACGTGGCCGCTTCTGTATTTGTTCACTGGTTATTAGTACGATAACGAGTTACTCATTGTCTTTTACTATACTATATTCTCTTACTATATAGTCGTCTTTTTTGAGGTTTTCGATTATTATACACTCAAGCTCTAAGTCTGTACTTTTTTTTTATACTTACATACCATCTTTTCTCGTTTCAATATCTTGAACCTTCGATCGTCGTGATATATATTTATTCTAATATACTGATATCATTCGTGTTTTCACAAAAGGGCATGCTGATAGCTTTAAGCTTTTTGGTGGTGTTTACACATTTCTGCATTATATCTTTTTTAATAACGCGCACAAAATTGCACTCTATATAGTATCTCTGAAGTACTTTATATATGTTTTTTGCTGTAAGTAATCACCTTATTTTATAAATATATATTTACATAATTCACGTATTTCTCACTTTGTGTTGTCCACTAACTCTTGACTCTGACAATTTTACTGACATATCTAAAAATGAAATAAAAATTTGAACTTACAGGATAGTAATCTGCAGATAAATATATATCGACCAACAATGTCGATATAAAAACTAATATTAATCCTTAATTGTTATACCTTACCCTCATATAATATGAATGGATTTTTTTGCAATTGTATTTATGAAAATTTAATTTTGATTTTTTAACAATTACATATTACCATAATTCAATATTACAGCATACTCTTTTATCACATAAAAATGAAATCGTTTCGAAGGTTCAAGAGGGCCTGCGAAGGAAAATTCGAACGCTTTACTCAGAAGCTCGCTCGCTCGCGCGCTTTACGAATTTTCTTGGGCCCTGTGAGCTTAGGAAGCTGTCCGCAGCATGGTAGTGTAAATGATCAGCAAAGACAATGATTACTTGATACAAGACTTACTTTTATTAAACACTTATGCCCCACGAACGATTGAATTACGTGATTTGTAAATGTAAAATTAAAAGAGAAGTTTCAAAGCTAATAACAAAATCATCATTAGAAGGTCTGACCTTTATTATTTTGCAACAAATTGACATTAAATACGCGTTTCACTGGAGCCTAATACTGAAGAAATTAATCTGAAGCTATTGTCGTTCGTGCAGCAATATACAAGTTTGAAACATAGCTAACTACTTGAACTTCGCGCACTAATCGACAAAATAACAACTTCTCAAGTACTCTGTCAATTTGACTGTTGATAGAAGCTAAAAAAACACCCCTTCTATCTTGCAATGTACGTTGTACATACATATTGTCATTAATACCTCTCTTATCACTATATTTGCCACATCGAGTTTGAATGCATGACTCGTGTTTTTTCCTACTATTTAACATATTGCGTGAGTTTGGATTAGTGATTGGAGCGCAGATACGTTACAATAGAAAGAAAAAACTCACTGTGTACAGTAATCACGTTTCAAAGTGTGTCACTTTTCTTTTTACACACTGTCATCATCATCACATTTTTCTTCGTTACCCCCAACTTCTCTCTCACTCTCTTTCTCTCTTCCTCTTACATTCTATGGCACCCCTTACCTTTTTCATCTATCGTACCTACCAATCCGTCGAGATTTCCATTAACGCCGGTTTCGTGGCTTTCAGTCCTGTTGAAAGTGATATATTCAACACTCTAGAGTGTTTTAAAAAATCTGTTCATATCTATACTTTTCTATTTATCAATTCAAACTCCGTTTTATTGGTGTAAGCCACTTCTCTCTGCGTTTCTGTTTCACCTTCTGAATCTGTAAGAATATACTTAAGATTTTGAAAGAACCATACAAGATATAGGGTAAGTGTGGGAGTGATTGTGCGGTTAGCATAATCCCTCAGAATTCTAATCGAATATACACCGTTTTCTGTAGTTTTTCCATCATCAAACGGCTCTCGTTAATTAGAAGATACTCATTGATTAATTGAAACATATTTTTTTATCAAGATAACTTTACATGTCACATGCATCAGTTACGGATATTCTATAAGAACACAGCATTTTATTATCTGTGCCTTTGTTACAGTCCCCTGTGCTACAAGAGGGGGCACAGTAACTCCCACATCTATCCTATTAGTCTTTCATATTTAAAATACTATAGCTTTTCTGAAAAGAAAGGCTCAATTATTCGAAAGAATGTTTAAAATCTTGAGTTACATCTTATCAAAATCTTAGAAAGGGTTAATCTCATTAATGTACCCTTGACAGTCCTGTCTATTTGTGAATTTCTCTTTGTTTCTTATCACATCCCCTATTTCTCTTTTGTCTCATCATTATTAATACAATAGTGACGTATTTACGTTGTCTTCTTTATCTTTTGTTTGGGCACCTATTCAGAGCAAACGCAAATTGCCGGCTCTACCAAATCGCTGACAGCACAGAGACGCCGCTTCTTGCACAGGTACATTATCGTTATCGTTTCTCTCTCTTTCTCTCTTTCACTCACTCATCCCCCATGCCATGTCCGCTCGTTTTTCTCATTCATTCATTCATTCATTCCATCTCCATTCACACGTTCGTAAAGTTCGATCGTACTTTTCCCCTGTGTATGTATGTGTTTGTTTATGTAACTCTCACTCACTGTTTGTCTTTGTTCTCCCTTTCTCTCTTACCCTTCTTATTGCATGTCATCGCGAACGAGGAGAAAAGATCATTCTTCTGAAGACTTTTATGTTTTTCGAATACAGGGATGATTTTAAAGAAGCGTAAGTAAATTGACATATATGACATGGTTAATGAATTGAAGAAACCTAATCTTCTCTCTGGCATTCGCAAAAATTATTGCACGATATTGTTGTCGTGTTTGCACGTAAGGAGTTTGAACATATTCTTACAATTCCTGTATTTTTATTTCACATATATCTATGATAATGTATGACAATAAAGTATGTAGTACCATATAATAATGGAAAGGAATTGTTTGATAATAAATTGAGATATATAACTAAAAATGACCCAATGATATTAAGTAGAATTAGATTTTCACATGCGTTGTTTCTTTTCTTATTGGAGCAATAACCGATAGTCAAATCGTCTAAAATGGAAATTACTATTGATACTACCGAAATAAAACTTTACGTTGGGCTCAGATGGGGTGAGGTCGTACCATTATAGCCAAAATCCTATATGAAATTTAATTGTGGGATCTGATTAAAATGTTTCTTAGGTGTTATCTAAATGGTTTCTACGTGAACAACCTGAGAAAATAATAATAATGATTAATCATGATATCAAACATAGATTTATATTACCAACAATTTTTTTAATACTGTAATTTCGTAATGATATACTCAGTTTATTTATTTTCTCTCAATAATGAGTACGTATAAAATTTATTTGAGCCACATAAGAACCACAAGAATTTCATTAGGATCTAATAATGACATCCTCCTCGAGACCTCAACCTCAAGAGAGTTCCGCGTTAATGCAATATGAATCCCATGTGATCCCTATACATGCATTCTGTGTTAGCTATTTGAATATGGAATGATAACAAATTCATCATTAAAGATACGTGATCGAGAATTTTAATCATTCCTTCATTTTAATAATTTTGATTACTCGGTATTTTAATACGATATTTCTCACATTCTAAAACGAAAGTCATCTGCATAAAATCGATCAATATTCTGAATGAATATTCATCATCGGCGATGTTTATTATTGAATTTCCATTTATAACTACTCTCCAAAATATAAAATAATAAACGTATACTATTTCAGTAGTTGTAAATTTGTTATCGATACTGAAATAGTGACAGTATACTATATTACATTTATTGTAGAATATCGTTCTTTACTTTTTCAATTTATTTTCAATGCTAATGTCATTGCAGAAATCATAATTAATGTGCCCTGATCATAAATCAGTTTATCAGACGTAAATGGAATTCAATGTTTAATGTTAAAGTAATGCTTCTATATGGTTGTTCGGTAAAAGATTCAACTGATCCCAGTAATCAAGTTCACAATCATCATGGTCATTACCAATTGAATTTCAAAGTATTATCACACACGAAAAGAAACGACGCTGGAAAAGATGCCTGTAAATATCACGACTATATACATATACCGTTACCGTAAAAGCAACAAGCTAAGCAATATATACATATATACCAAAAGACAGCTTACCGTAAATAAAACCGAAACCTTATATAAAAGTCAAAAGTAAAGACGTATACCCTCCCAAAATCCACATCTCGAGATAACAGCCGAACCCAATTAATACTGACCAGTCGTATAACGGCGCGTGTCTCGCCAACACGCGCCGCCGCAACCTTTCCCTTTCTGTCCACAGGTGATAGTTTCCTCACCCGGTTCACCTAGCAGCGAGGACTCCAGCAGCTATCAGGAGTCGGTTAAGATGACCCGCTCGCCAGTCACCACGACGAGCCAGCAACAGCAGCAGCAGCACAGCTTCGCTACGACGACGAGCAGCTCGATGATGATGATGTCCTCGTCCAGCCCAACGACCGCAGCTAACAGCAGCGTCGGCCACAACAACGGCAGCAACAACCACAGCAACAGCTACATGAGCTTCAGCAACAGTAGCACCAGGCCCCACCCGACCAATCCGTTCTTCAGCTCCATGAGCAACGGCAACGGTAGCAACGGCCACGGCAGTAACGGCAGCAACGGCAGCAACAACTCGGCCTCGTCTCATCACAGCGTGAGCTTCTTCGGTAACGGCGGCAACGGATTGTACTCCTCCGGTGCTGGCAACCAGGGCATGAGCAACGACCAGGTGACCCCGACGAGCAGCGTCGACACGGAGGACGGCGCCGCCGGCCAGAACCCCGAGGAGGGCGGCGTCGAGGGCGACGCCGAGGCCAGCGACGACGACCACCTGTCCAAGGCTAACAAACACTGAGGTTATGACAACGCGAGGCGCGCTGAGAACGATAAGCACGTGGTGACCATGAATGGCCATGCTTATTGAGCGCGCCGAGCGGTTAACGCGAATATAGTTTGGGTGTACAGTGGGGATCTTTCGTTTGGTGCGAAAGCACAAAGTGCTGAGGTGATGGGGATATGACGGAAAAGGAGCGACAAAGGTCGGGCAGGACGATGATGAGATTCGCGCGGCGATATATGCACGCAATTTTTACGTCGTTCGGGAACGCGTAAACTATTCGAAATATGCACGTTTTGAGAGTGTAAAATACTTAGCACGCGCAGTTGAATCATCGTCCTGCCTAACTTTTTTTTTTCTTTTGAATGAAGTGAGAAGAATTGCACGAGTTGTGGTAGAATATATGGAAACGACACTATGTATTGTTAAGGTATCTCCGAGATTATACAGCTAAATCTCTATTTTGTAAGCTGTATCCTAGACGTAGGTGGTAACGAAGAAACTGACACCAATACATAGGTATAATACTATATGAATACCGAAAGTTGAGGTTCGTCTGTATATTATTGATCATATAGAACGTGAATAAGATATACGAATGAGTATACTCACAAATATATGACAAAACTTTGATGAAAATGGATGTACTGATCGACCTCAAGTTTAGGTATTGTCGAAGTAAACGCGGATGCACGTTGTTAGGCCAAGAGAAAAGGATCCGACGGTTAAACGCAAAATGTATACACATGAACAAAATGGAGGTCACACTGTACATCGATACATATTCACATACATACATTCATCTATCTCGGCTTCACAAAGTACGAATAGCGGAAACACACAAAGTGAGTTATGCAGATGTAGTCTTTCGTCGTGGAGAGCGAAAGAGAGAGAGAGAGAGTGAGAGAGAGAAAAAAAATAACTACAAAGTCTGATTGCTGTGAGTGGGAGACAAACGTATAAAATATAGACGCAGACACGTACATATTATACACACAAATTACAAGCGGTTTTCGAGTTTTTATACGGACCTTCCAGGGCAGAGTTTTTATTGGACTTATCTCTCTTCCTCTTATAGGAGGGAGAGGCTCACGTACACAAAGAGAGAAAGAAAATGAATAAAAAAAAATAAAGCCACGGATACACGTTAGTTGCATTACAAAATGAAACAAAATGAGGCAGAGAGTAAAATGCAAACGTGGACATACCAAAAAGAGTTGAATACGCATAATGGTCGGTTTATACACAATATATTATATATATATACATACTATATATATACATATTCGTAGACTAGCCACAGTATACATGTGCTTTTGATAAAGACTATTATTACCTAGTAGTGTTTAGCCAAGAAAACTCATTCGCGGAAAAAATAATGCATAAATGAAGCGCGAGAGGCAAGCGAAGAAGCCGAGAAGGACAAGGATGACGGGACGCCGGCGCGGGCGACTCGGATTGGAAATCGATTTCGAAGAAATTTTAACATAAATATTTTGTTACGAAACTGTTACTAATTAAACTCGACTGAAATGATGTTGATTCGATAAAAATATATAAATATATATATTTCATTGATTGTATATTAATATTATAATACGCAGAATTTATTTCGCAATAGATGAATAAATCGGTGATTTCCAACCGGAGTTGTCCGTGCCTGAAACAAAAAAGATATACAGTATATATAAATATATATGCGAAAACAAAGGATGAAACATTACAGAGGAAATAAGAAACGATCGATGAAGTGCGGTGTATATAAAAACAAAATTGTGCACATATAATAGAGAAGTAGCGAAAAAGCGAGAGGCGGGATTGTAAATCCACAAATAGGCAAGCGAAGCAAGCAGTAAACTCACGGAGAGTGACGACATGAGGAACGATGGGCTATGCAGCACCGCGTTATTTACATGTACATGTTGACAATAGAGCGATGAGAAGAAGTAAAAAAAGATGAAAACGAACTCTCGAGAAACGATAATAATTTCGATTATCACGGGGAAAACGCAAGATTGAAAGATATACGAGGAAGAAAAGTTGATGAAATGAGAAAGAAAGACCCAGCAGTCCTTTTTCAACCCGCAGTAATAGTCAGTATTATTAGTGCACGTCTGACACTCACACAAACACGCAGACACATACACGTACACAGATACGAGGAGAAGCGCTTGTTAATTGTCGTCGGGTTTACCATTAAAACCAAAGCTAACAAAAAAAAAGATTAATAAATAAAATAATTAAGAAAATAAACAAACGTAGATCGTTCCAAACGAAGTTAAGCAAGACGAGGCGAGAATCCACAGCAAAGAGAGCGGAGAAAAACTTGTAAAATATAAACTTAGATTGCGAGTACGTGTAAACACTGTAACTATATGATTTCGCACCTGAATCCATATATATTATATATATATAAAAATATAAATATATATAAAATGCAATTGTGTGCGCTGCAGTTGTAATAATCCCGCGGATCCCGTGCCGCTGCCCCCCAATGATATCGGCCGGGAATCTTTCCTTTTCCTTTATCCGCGTAGTAAGTGTATAAATATTAAAGGCGTATATAAATATAGTTGACGAATGTTCTGTATTTAGAGGCAAACGAAGAAAGAAAGAGAGAGCGAGCGAGATAAGTGGCGCGAGTTTTTCCCTGTCCCCCTGTATCTATATAACTGTGCTGGCGAGCAAGCGCGAAAAGCTATAATAATTAATTGCTTGATTATTAAATTATCCTCTTAGGATTCTCTAATTGGGTGAGACAGGGTTGAATCGGTTAAATATTTTAAAGAATTTTAGAACGTTATACGTTACGTTTATCGTGCTTTTAACGATGGGGAGGTGAGAAAAATTACTTAGAGATGTTTTCATTGGTATAATATATAGATTTAAATATGAATGTATAGATTAAAGCAAATTTAACGCGAAACTTTTACCCGGCAAAAGTTCGCTTCACTATATAGTTAATTAACGGGATAAAAAAAAGTTAGAGAAAATTTAAGCATAATACAATTATAACACGACGTAGGGCTGTAAGGGTATAAAGAGAATTTTCGATAATTTCGATTTGAAACAAAGTGCAATAGATGTTTCGCTTGCTAAATTCGAAACATTTAGTCCGATTCAATCTTGTGGAATGAAAATAAAAGAAAAAACGAATAAAAAAACACACGAGTTTTCGCGCGTGGTGATATATTTATTATATACCGAAACCCTCGTGAAAAAAAGCATAGGCTGAAGCATTGTTGTTGTCGCATATTGCGAGCGTGCGCGCATTGACCAAAAAGAAAATGATTAAAAAAAAAAGAAAAGTTAATTAAAGGTAATGAAAAAATAATAATTAAAAAAAAGTCGTTTCTACGACGCGTCCCGCGCGTATATAGATTCGAGGCACGAACTGTGTGTATAATGTCGTCATCGCTCCGCTAAAAAGTCATTTTATAAAGAAAATTTCCACGAGTCATCGTTGTAATTAAATATTCATCATTATAATATGAAAAGCCGCAGTTTTCGCCAGGCAGGTTCATCCGTCGATGAATGACTCGTTGCGAGCGTCGAATAAGTGGGCACTCGCTAAAATAACAAAAAAAAAACTTTCATTTTTTCTCTGATATTCATCATTTCGACGAGTAATGTTAAGTGAATCAACAGATTACAGTATTTCCATACCACTTTTGTATTGTATTTTTATAAAAATAAAACATATAAGATTTTGAATCTATTAAAATCAGAAAGTATATTTAGTATAGGTTCTACATTATATGCCTTCTTTTTCGTCTTTGACACAAATTCATTATTTGCTGAAACTAAACATTGAAACATAAGTGAAAGTCAAAAAAACTTATATTTGTGAATACTTGACATCAAAATACAATACAAACATTCCAGAAATACTGCTAATCTGGTTCGAAAATTAGAAGAAGAAAAAAAAACGATATAAATCATTCGTATGAACAATCACATAACACTTCTCTTAAGAGTTGAAATGCCAAGTACTGATTATACAAGGTGCTTAAAAGTATATAAATATATATAAATATAACCTCATTTATCGTGTAATGTGCCCATAATTTCGAGAAACGCGCGACAAAGGTCATTTAGAGCGGATACATATAGAAAACCAAAGAGTTGCATTTTTCGTAACAATAGCAGAAGAAGAAGAAAAACTGAATAATAAAATGAGAAACTAAAGGAACATATTGATGCTAAATGAAGCACACTGCCGCATTTTGTAAGTCGACTGTTATCCCGTGTGTATACTTGTAACCTACTAATTATATTATGTATTTAATTGAACTCAATGACCGAATACATTTAAAAGAAAATATTAATTAATATTAATAATGAATCAAGAAACCAAAGACTTTTTCAGAACACGATGGCGTTTTACGAGTCTCTCGAAAGGAAACACAGACACAATACACGTTGGACAATACAAAATAATAACAAAAATAAATAAAAAAAAGCAGAGAGAGAGATAACCCAGATATATAAAAATAATAATTTGTTAAACATTTATCGACTCTAATTTGCATCCAATGATCGACTATAATGAATCGCAATCATCGACTTTGCCGATGTCAATCACTTGCTCGTATACCCAATGTTAAGAGAAAGAAGAAGTAATAAAATGATGTACGTACAATTGAGAGAGAGTTTGAGAACGACTTTCGAGTGGCTTCGTAATCGTGTATATTCAATTTTTCGCGCCAAATGTATATTTAAACGAGACAATGCGACAGTCCGGTTAGTTTTTTCGTCGATTTTTCAAGGTCGTATATTGTATGTATAACTATTAGTCAGTCTTACGTAACGAAAAAGTCTTCTGAGCGCACACTTTCGATATATACTATACGTTAACGATTTTGTACAGTTGGACCGAACCCTCCCGTATAGAGATTACGAAAAGTGTGGAATGCAAAAGTTGTATAAACACGACGTGAATCTTCAAATTTCCAGGCTTGAATAATAAAGCAAACCTCACTTCTTTCTTTTAAAAGTAAATTTGTCTTGACTAAAAACGTACTTGTAGAAATTTCAACAAGCTCAAAATTTTCTGTCGCAAATTTCGTAACGATACGGATCTCAAATTTATTTTAAAAACGAAGTTAATGTACCACTTTTACCTTTTTTAAAATTAAAATTACACTTTTAAAATAATAACAATCGGTACCTATGGTTTGGAATCGAAATCCGCCAATAAAAAATGGAACATACTGATGCTGGAGATGATAACGAAAAGACAGGAGGGAAGCTGGATAAATATACAAAACTAATTTTTTAAACGCTGCTACTATTCGCGTGACGGGGGATATATTCCATATCTTCCAGATGGAAATGCGCAAAAAGTCTACTAGTTTTGCATTTTTTAAAAAAGTACTTTTAATCTCGTTTACCCAAAACACAATAGCACTGTGTGTGACTACGTAACAAATGAGCGC
Organism: Torymus auratus; assembly: GCA_900474315.1. NCBI lineage: Eukaryota > Metazoa > Arthropoda > Insecta > Hymenoptera > Torymidae > Torymus > Torymus auratus. The sequence continues at coordinate 16,187 of UXGD01001281.1, read as the reverse complement.
TGAGTGTTTGATAAGCCTTATTATACCTATCACTTTTTTCGAAGCTGTTTAAAACGAACAAAGTTTTCACGACTTTTGAGAGAGAAAAAAGTATTATCATTCCTTCTTATTCGAGGTACAATGTTTTGAGGTTTTTTCTCTGCATTTTTTTTGTATGCAATGAATAAGTTCGATTTTCGTCTTCCTTAGTGAAAAAAAAAACAAAGCAAAACGTTAAATTTTTCATTTTTTCAATAATTCGAGTGAACTACGATGGACCACAATTTCATAAACAAAAAGAATGATAAAAAAGACAAGAATTTTTAAGCAGATAAGATGCTCTTATTATGGAGATTTTTCTAAAATTAATATTAAAAATGTTAACAGTTACTTTCTATAGCTAGTACACATTGACTTCGATGGACTTTACATACCTTTGCGAATGCAAAAAGATAAATGGAAGAAAGTTTGGCGTTCACACAAGTCGATAAGACGGGAAAAGAGGCGCGCGATCTTATTACCAAAGTATTGTTCGATGGATGAAAATTTTTATGCAAATTCCGCGTTAACGAAGTTTAAGGACAGCAGTCCGCTATAGTGTCGAACTTTTCTCATATTTCTCTTCAATGACAATTTCTCTTGCAATCTCTAGGTAAATGAAATAATAAACCTCTATATAAGAGTAATACCGCGCTTCGAGGAAACATTTTTTATCCAGAGAATAACAAAAAAAAGTACTTAGAGATTAATCATTAAACTTTTTCGATTTTTAAAACATTTAGCGTTTAATGCTACTTCCGAAAAAAAAGATAAGACAGTTTTTACGAATCACCGTCAGTTTGCTCTTTGGGTCCAAGTATACGGTGTGTTCGTTAAAATTCTACACCCTGCTTCACTGAAATCTTAAAGAAATAAAACAAACATAAATACTAATAAACATCCACCGATTTAAAGTACTGATTCGATAAGTCTTTTTGATTAGGTAAGCCTGTGAGAATTTTGAGAGCGTAATTAACTGATAAACTTAGCTTTTTCATCGCACTCGTCACCTCTTATAATCCATTGTACGGTCTAATTTTCAAAGTTTTCTGTCTCGCCGCCGTTTTTCAAACTAACCGATACCTAAACTTCTAAAACGGTAAAGAGAGAAGAAGCAAAAAAAAGGAAACAAGTGTAAAGCCTCTAACGAACTGAAGATATTTTTTTAATTTGATAAAATGAACTGTGTTGAACTTGAATTTACGCGAGATAACAATAAAGAGAAATAATAATAATAAAAATAATGGATAACGTCAGAGAATCTTGAAAATTAGAGACGAAGTTTATTAAAGTTTAAACTTGAGCTTGAAAAAGAAGGGAAAAACTGTAAATATATAACCGTGATTTCAGTGATTTTTCAATTATCGAGCCCTCGGCGAGCTTTTTTGTCGTCGTCGATTGAAAATATCATTCACACGTAGCGTGGCTTTGTGCGTGTCTCTATTACAAAAAAAAAATAGCAAAACTAAACGATTAAAGTGTCAAAATGCTCCCCTCTATTAAAAGTAAAAAATATATATATATTACGAGTAATTGACGAAAACATATCTCCTCACGTTTGTTGATTCCTCTGATGTGCATTATAAAGAGTAGTATGAAAACCATATAATATCATTGCAACGTGCTTGTATAATTAAATAATGAAAGTACATGACACAAAAACATTGAAACACATCATTATCATTATCATCGCCATCTTCATATCCACATTTCGTATCGCGCAACGAGTATATCGTTCTCTAATAATCGTGTGTACAATGAGATTTCACGGAGAAAAAATTATGTATATATATAATGCAAATGATATACATATATATAATATATATTATATATTTGAGTGAATTCTAAATGAATCAGTACCAAAATAATGAACAAAAATGTTAACTATGTAAGATGCAATAAAATGATTCATTACGAATGCTTCTATATTGTATTGAGGTCATGCACAATATGATAATTTATACCTATTATTGATTTTTTGATACTATATGTAAATTCTTTTTTGAAACGTTTTTCGAATGTTTAAAGGAAATCACGAACAATTTTATATAATTTTTTCTCCCGGGCAATTGTGTCAAAGTCACGAATTTCTCGACGTTTCGTCAATCAAGCTTATCGCGTGTTTTTTATACGACCAAATATTTTCAAATATAACGCAAATGCCTAATCTCGCTAGGTTCTAAAAGACTTTTCTGAAACCTTTTTAAGTCCCTTTTTTAATAAAAAAAAAAAAAACTTACCGACAACCATTTATCCGAACTTAACTCTGTGAATTTATTTCCTAAGAGAAGAAATTAGTGATTTTTACCAGTGGAAAAATGTTGCGAGAGACTGTAAGCTTAGATCGTCGTACATATCATATAGAAGACGCGTTTTAATGTAGAAACAAGAGAGAGAGAGAGGAGGAGAGAGAAAGAAAACGGATTCGCTGTCTGCAGGCCTATCGATACATTAAAAAAAAATCGCATATATATAAAATACATATACATCGCAATTAAAAGAGATATAGATCATTATTCATCGCCGGATGCGCTACTGCGAGTTGAAACGACCGAAAAGAAACGAGCGCGCATCGATCGAGCCTTTTTATTATTATACGCGCGTTAAAACAGACACGCGAAATGCAGTCGCGCGCCGATTGTTAATAGCGAATCTCGAATGCAATCTCTTTTGAGTGTTATATATATCCTTTTCTTTCTTTGAATTATCCTCGTTTTGCGGCGCAGCCGTTATAGAATCGCGGAAAGAAAGGTATATTGGAAAAAGTGTCGTACCTTTATTTACTGCATCGTTAAACTTCCCGTGAATTATGACTTGCCGGTCGGCATTTTAAAATAGTTATTTATTAACGATAAATCATAAAACGATGTTTACTTGCGCCTTTCTTACGAACGCAGTTTCACAGCCGCCTCGGTTTACGGCGTTCAATTCTGCGTTCGAGATAATACAAACTTTTTTTGTTCAGCATCGAGGCTCGCCAAATGCAAAAAATAAATCAGCGCGCGATTTTCAGGTTGTCGTATTTCGAACCGTACACCAGACGCATCTTCGATTTCACTCATACATATCTTCATACGAATGAACGGGAAGCAACGTGATACTTTTGTCCTCCAATAAGAGAGACGAAAGTCGTATATAGGGGCCCAGACTAAGAGGGGAAAACGGAACACCTCGACGTGCAAATCGTCATTACACATCATATACACAATCCACACATCATCAATCTCATAATCATGGCTATATCATTGTGAAGCGAGAGAGAGGAGAGAAAGAAATAAATAAGCAAATCACAATATGCTGAAGAAACGAACGCGTAAAGAAATAAAGTGTACGAGACGAGAGAGGAAAAAAATAATAATAGTAATAATAATGAAATAATAAATATAATAAAAATAATAATAAAGAGAAAGCGAAAAAGCGCGAGAGAATAATGGATACTGAAAGGAATTTACATATATATGGCGAGCGTGCGCGTATGGATATAAGTTCGTAGCTTCGTGCGTTATAATTATATATGCGAAAAAAGAGAAAGAGGGAGAAGACGTGTACGGGATGAACGCGAAAAAATCGTAATAAAGCAAGTACTAAAAAAAAAAAAAAAAAAAAAAAAAGAAACAGATATCGAGAGCGAACACCGTGATTGACAGAAAACGATTGCAAGAAACTTCGAATTATTATTTTTAACCCTATATATATTATATACATATTATGAGAAATTGACGTATTTGGGCTTCACTCGATGAGTCTAACAATATATCGCAGAAACATAAAAGTGAGCAAGGCGAGGAGACACGATGTACTTGGCGACTGACTTAAAAAAAAAAAAATGATAAATTACTTAACGAAAAAAAAATGAAACGCAAGCAAATAAGTAATCACTTAAAGAAGAAAAAATAAATGCGCAAAGCGTGAATCTATCGTATATTGGAGTGTGGCTCGGCTCTGACGTAATTGTCGCACCACAAGTGAATTGCGAAAGAGACCGAGCAGAGAAGAAGGAAAGAAAGCTAGGCGAAAGGTAACGAGTAAGAGAAGGCGCGCGTGAATCGCTCGAGAATTGAAAATTCTAGTATATATAAATATTTATAAATACGTGCAAGGGTGAGAGTGCAAGTGTATGTTCGTGCGAATTGACATGAAAAAGAGGAAGAAAAAAAATATAAATAATTGATAAGCTGACGGGGGCGTGAAGGGATTATACGGCGATATCGGTCGTATAATAATTATAATAGTCGAAAAGAGAGCGAGAGAGAGAGAAAGAGAGAGATTATAATATTATGAGCGTACCACATAGACATTGTGTACCGGCAGGCAAGTACATGCATATATATTATCCTCTATCAGTATTTATTACGTACGAGGCGAAAAAACATCCCGTTTAGGTATATATATATACGAGGGCAACGGACAGGCGGAGAAACAGAAACCATGATGTATATATATACATACACGTATACATATTATACATATGTTATATTATACAATGTATATTATGATTATATAAATACACAGACACAAACACACACACCCACGATTGCGCGCGCGCGGTTATACAGAAATATGTAAGAGAGAGAGAGAGTCTCGACACACGACGACGGTTTTGTTCGAATATGAGCGAAAGAAAGAGAAAGAGAGAGAGAGAGAACGAGCGAGCGACTTTCCGAAAGTCGCGCGCTATACTCGCTGATATATCATCGTCATCGTCATTATCATTATTATTATCATTATTATAACGTAGGCAGGGGGGAGTGAGAAGTGTATCGATATAACGATCGTCGCGAGACGGTATAAATGTTCTCGGGATTAACAGCGAAAGGGGAGCGTGAGAAGAAGCGAGAACGAGGCAGAGAGGAGATGAGAAAACAACGACCGACCGCCGTAGCTTTGAACCAAAATTACTATTAAACGCGCTTGTGTCGTGATGCGCGCGTATATAGCGAATGAATGCTGAAAGAGGTATAAGCGACGAGGTATAGGCGAGCGAAAATTTTCGCGTGTCTGTCTTTGGCCGACACTTGGTCGACTGTCTCTCGTCGGAGCGGTTTTCCCCGGGCAAAAACTGGTTTTGAGTCTCGGGGGTTGAAGTCTCGTTGGGGTATAGCGCGAGCGCACAATGAGGCTTCGTTAAGCCTCCGGGCTGCTTGATTGGAAATTATTCAGCGACGCTTGGTGGTTTAGTGCTTTTTTCGTAATTTTCAATGGAGTAATTTATTGTAGAGAAGAGTTTTTTTTATTTTATATTTTTTTAAATGATAGATTAATAAAAAATGCACGCTAACCTTAAAGTATTTATTAAAGTCGAGTCGGTAATGAAGATTTCTGTTAAAGACTGTTTATTTCTTTTTATTAATTTTTGTGTGATAAAGTCAAACTTAATTTTTTTTAATTTAAAATGATTAATCCTGATAAAATCTCAAATTTTCAGAATTTCTTATTTCAATTTACGTTTATTCGTGATAAAAAATTTTTTTTAAAAAAAATGACGCTAAAAGTTTTTTGCTTTTATGTAAAAAGTGCATGGATTTCAATTTGAGTGAAAAGATTTTCGCTCCGACTATATATCCAGCAGCGCGCAATTTTCAATTAAAATATTTGATTGAGGGCAAGCCATTGATGGATTGGCCGCCCTCCGACTGATGAGCGATGAGCCACTTCACGATTCCAGCACTCGTGTGATTGAAATACCACGACGGGACTTCAAAAATCTAAGGGGGAAAGAGAGATAGCCTGTTTGTGTGTGTGTGTACGATGAATAAACGAGAATAAAGAGTAGAGGAAAAAAAAATAATCGGTGTAGGAAGACAGCGTCAATTGCAACTCAAATAAAAAAAGAGAACTAGTGCAACAGATAAAAAAATAGTACAGAGATATAAATGCTATAGGTAATAGATGGAAATGCTTCGTATTAATCGATTGTAAAACTATAGTTAAAGTATAAAAATAAAAAGTACACGTGACGCGCGCGGATGATGAAGGTGAAAATATAAGCTAGTAGTGTATACCGTTGTTTCGTTGATTGTTTTTTCATATAGATTTTATTAATGAGAAGAAAAAAATGTAAACAAAACACCGTCTCCAGGTCTCGTGCAACGCAAACCACGCAGTCTCGAAGATTTGCGCTGTCGCGCATAATCGCGTGAGAGAAAACATAAACAATATCTTTTGCATGGGGCTCTCGTCAGCGGCAACATCGACGATCTCCATTGAATTGTGTATACTGTTAGTTGAATGATTATTAAAAAAAATGAGAAAAAATAAATGCACTTTGAAAAATCGTTGATTTTTCACGAGTACCTTATAATACACTAGTCGTAACGATTCATTTGTAAATATGTAGGTAGTTGTTGGGTTGGTTGTTGACTGTTCTTTCTTTTGTTCTATTGAAAGATATAAGTATATAACTTCGTATATGGAATTGAATATTACGGATTTTTTCGTTCCAGACGAATACGAGTAATAGTTTGTTTGAATTATAAAGAAAGAAAAAGAAAAAGATTGTCTATCTAACGAGCTCTGCTCAAAGAAAAATAGGTGCTAGTCGTATACTTGTTTGTTGATACATAAATAGGTGAAAGAATATTTTGGCTTAGTGAACAGCACGAGTTAAACATCATTTATTGACTTTTCTTTTAAATGAATTATTTACGTTTCGGGGGAATACGATAGAGCAATGTCATGCGTCAGAGTTCGCAAATATACTACTCTAATTTGTATTGGCATGTTGCTTTATATATAGTTACACAATTACAATGAGCCTGATTTAACGTTTGATAGATTTCAAATGTGAAATTATGCTAATCAGTTGAATTTGATTTAAATGAATTTCAATATATTTGATGCAATCGATATCAGACTCTCATAAAAACACCCATAAACGGAGCTACGTGCATCGGTAATGAATTATTCACGTGATATTGCTCGAATTCTTTTACGCCCTTTAAGAAAATAAATAAAAAAAAAAGAATAAAAAAAATAATTGTCGCGAATTCCTTAAAGTCTTTGAGATGAAAAATAAACTTTCTTCTCAAGAAGCAATTAAAACTCCAAAAAAGTACGTATAAAAGAAGGAACTTTACGGGTTCGCGAGGAAACGCTGGTCAATTCGAAGGGTCAAATTCTTGGATCGAATAAAAACGAGGAAGAGACGAAAAAAGAAAACTAACGATGAAAAGAAAAAGAAGAAATTTAATAGCAATTCGCACGCGGAGAATTTCGCAAGCGCCCGCGCATGCGCTTGGCAATTAATCGTAACGAAGGTAAATATATAAGTACGTAAATGATAAAGAGAGGAAAAAAAATAAAAGAAAAAAATAATGCGTGCGGCGCGAGACGTGGTCACGGCGTATGTACGCCGCGGTGACAGGACTATTTTTCTAAGTTGCATAAAATATAAAAATGCGTAATGGATAAATTAATAACGTTGCATTGTCGTTATTAGAGTATATATTAATAGTATATATCGAATATTTTAAAGAAAAAACTAGGCAGAGTGTAAAAGAAAGTAAGAGAGTAAATAAATATTAAAAGAAGTAAACGAAAATAAAAAAAATATTTACGCAGGTTTGCCGAGCGGTCGGTCGTTTTTCGATGGGAGGAGGGCTACGTATACACGCGGCGATTATATCGATGTCGAATATACGCGGATTGCAGCAGCTGCAGCTGCATTAAAAAAAAAAGAAAACATCGATCGATCGATATATCGATACAGGTAGCGGGAAGGTATAAACACAATGGGGGGAGAAAGTCGGATATAGAGGAAGCGCATATAATATGAGGAAGAAGGCGAGTGAGCGAGCGCTTGATTATTATATATGAAAAAGATTCATCGATTGTATAATGCGAGAGCGACGTTATATTTAATTGTAATGCTGCGCTGCGCTGCGAGCGAATCAATGTGAAAGTGCGAGCGAGAGAGAGAGCGAGAGAGAAAGAGCGAGTAGTGTCGTAGAGACGATTAATTCCGACGAGACGATAGGAGAAGAACTATAATGTGTGAGAGTGTTGTAACTCGCGATTATATAGACACAAATAAAGCTCTTGTCGTCTCGAGCAAACGAAGTGGGAGAGTATAAACAAAACGAGAATGCGTGCGTATGAGAGAGAGAGAGAGAGAAAATTATCGAATCGTTCTGTCAGTCACCTCACACCTATGATATATATTATACAATGTCATGATACTATGCTGCCATACCATATAAATATATGTCTACGATAAGGAAACAGTATATGACTAAAGAAAAAAAAACGTAAAAATAATAAATATGTTATAAGCACGCGCCTCGGCGGTGATGACGTCATATCGTATTGTTTTAGCTTTGATTTATTGCTCCGAAACTGAAAATCTGACGATTCTTTTTCCTCTCTTCCCGTGTCTTCTTCCTGAATTTTTTGTTGTAAAGAAGAAAGCAATAATAAATTTGATTTTTTTATTAATATAAAGAGTTACACAGAATATTATTATGACCGAATTTTCGTTTTACTGAAAAATTTGCGTGCATATGCGAAAGTCTGTTATTCAAGGACATTAAACTATTATCCGAAGTGCAAATCATAATTTATTCAGCATCTATATTTTTTTTATCGATACTATTCGGCTGTTTAATAATAACACATTCGCGAAGAAAATTCTGTGTAATACTATAAACGTATCAATTATTTAATTCTTTTTCAATTTTTTTTTTCGGAATTTTATTTTCAATTTTGTTTCGTATCACTTGAAAATTCCTTTTGCTTATTTTGTGAATTTTTCTTTATTCAATGAAACTGAGAAATCAGCTGCTGATCTCGAACGTCACAAGTCTAACGTAAGTACGTGCCTTTCGCTTTTTTGGACTGCGAACGAGTTTCTCGATCTGGCGAGTTAGATTTAGATTTATTGCCGTTGCAACATTTTCACTCGATACATACACAATCTCTTATTAACAAATTTTAAAATGCTTCATTAGATTTACTAATAAAGTCTGAAATTCTTTTCAGCTAATTAAATCAAAATCAAAGACTTTTATGCGACCGTTGATCTGTTACTAATAGAATACATTCAATTCATGCTACTTTTCTTCTTTCCTAAGTCCAAGTAAGCTATTTTGCTTCAAGTTTAGAAAAGTGTAAAACGTTCATAAACGTATAAGTATTACTAAATATATAAGTCCTTTATTAATGCATATTTCATAAACGTATGCTCACTATTTAGAATGAGAGTTTTTCACTTATTCAAACTAATTTTAAAACTTGTTATGATAATATTAAATACACATGTTGTAACATTTTTAACATAATTGACATAGTCGACACTATATTTTTGCAACTCTCGTATTCGCATTTTAATTTTCTCATGAAAATTCAATTCCCTCGAAGAGGATTGGTAAGTATTGATACAATATTTTCTCCTGATTCTTTTTACCTAGCGACTGAAATTCTATACGCGTGTAATCGTTTTGTTTTAATTAACTGCATCTGAAAATATAACTTATGCGGGTTTCCCAGTACACATTTACGTTTCAATGTAAACATGTTAAATTTCAAGACACGCTACTTGCATAAAATATGAAAAAAAAGAAACTTGGAATGGTTTGTGTGAGCGATGACGCTCGAATGAATTTGACGTCTATGGAAAAAACATTCAGAAAATGCAATAGAGAAAGAAAAGTTTCCATACTTTGAGGGAAAACCACTGGTCGGGATAAACCCGTATTTCTACATTTCTCATGCCATTATAACAATTATGGTCATTTTTTATAAACTGCGCAACATGAAATTTATAGATCAAGGCATCTAAAACTGTCATCACTATACACCATAATATTCTCTTCCATTCTTATTTCTATATATACATAATTATACTTTCATTAATTCAACAGCAATCAAAATTATAATCACTATAATCAAATCCAATCCCCAATCCCTATATTAAACCGTTTACCCCGAATCCCCATATATATCTCTTCACCCAATAACCGTGCCGTGACGTAAATGACATAATAATCCTAAACTATCCATTTCATAACACACACTTGCTATATATCACACCTGCGTCGTTTTCACGGTCATTACGAAACCCAACAACACCTTAGATACCCGCCATCGCACGCGAACCCAAACAACATACATACATATACCTCTACCTACCTACCTACCAACTTCCTACTAACATCCATCATAAAGTCTAAAATTACCTTTAAATTCGCTCATACACACGCGGTCACAATATCACAGCGTAAATTTCACATCAACGCGAGGAATTTGGAGCGCACGCGCGCGTGCCGTCAAAGTTCGCTTGCCCAACCGGTTCCCCGTCGCTGCGACTGCAGGTTAACGTTTTACTATACATGCGTGTATGCGTGCAGTCTGTGTCGCGCATTAGCGCGTGCGAGCATGAGTTTTTCGACCTCGAGTCGCCCGGTATTTTTTTCACCGAGGGCAGCTCGCGCGCGCGTCTCGCATATGGTAATATACTGGACGAAGGTGTGAAAAAGGCGAGTATCTGTGTATGTGTGTGTGTGTGGGTTAGAAGGATCGCGTAATGCGCGCGGTGGGAGGAAAGTTTGGTGGCCGCGGTGAGAGATCAGAAGATTACGGGTGATGGGATAGTGTATATCTATTCTAAATTCGAATAAGTCGAATAAGTGGCAAAGTCGCGCCACTTATGTGCAAATCCATAGCGAAATCTGCGAAAAAAGCCAAAATATACGGTTTTGAAAATTTTTTCGAGCACGCCAAATTTTTTTCGAGTACATACCTGGTTTTTCTCGTTGTTTGTAATATATATCAGAGAAATTCGTGGTTGAACAGAGTTCATCGAATGGTATACTTTTTCTAGAACAACATCTTACTTTTTAAGAAAATGTCAAAAAAAGTTCTCCTCTTCGAATTTCAGCCATTTAGTCCAGAAACGATCTACTGAAAGTTTCAGAAATGAAATCAAAACTATAAAAAAGAGGTTTAATTCCCTTTTTTGAAAATTAAAAAATGTTGATTCCTTCAAAAGTTACAAGGTTTTCAAGTTGAACGTCGAAAAGGCATAAAAACACAAATTGCAGGAATCCGCAGCGCCGATTTTTTTAAGCCTTTTCGGCGTTCATCTTTAAATCCTTGTAACTTTTGAAGGAATCAACATTTTTTAATTTTTTAAAAAAGGAATTAAAGCTCTTTTTCTATAGTTTTAGTTTCTTTTTTGAAACTTAAAGTAGATCAATCCTGGGCTAAATGGCTGAGGTTTGAAGAGGATGACTTTTTTTGCAAAAGGTATACCATTCGATGGACGCTTTACAACTGCAAATTTCTCTTATATATAAATACTACAAACAACGAGAAAAACCAAGTCTTGTGCGTGTGCTCGAAAAAATTTTTCAAAACCATATTTCGGCTTTTTTCGCAGATTTCGCTGGATTTGCACTTATATTTAAAAAATTGTCAACTACATTGGACTTATCAAACAGCATGCCTATATGATTTTCACTTATTCTACTCTATTATAATACGCTTAAAAGTGCACCTAATATGATAACTTTGCAACTTGATAACAATAATTCATCGAAAGAACCAAATTGTTCCAAAGATTTTTATCCAGTACTTTCCCATCACGAAGGTCCGCAACAATTTAATTCCCCGAGCCAAATAAACAAACACGCGCGTGATGCGTATATACCATTGCACAATATTCAATATTCCCGTAAACACATAAAACCACGATCAACCGATCCGCAAAAATTTTCAGAAATAATATCATATGCAAAATCCTGACGCGCGCGAACGAGGTCAACGCTCACCGCAGATACCATCCCAGCGTATATTTTTTTCACCCAACTTCAAAATACCCGTGACTCACGCGCACGCGCTGCATATATAATTTACTATAAATATATACGTGAAAAAAAAACGCGCGCGCGCACACTTCCTATTAATAACCGCAACACCACCACCACAATATCCCATCATCCCCGCGTCGGCATTATTATGAACTCTAGAAAAATCCCCGCGCACCGAACTATTACAACCATCAATTTCCGGATTACGCTAAAACTGAAGACGCGAGCGAGTGCTCGGCGACGGTTTAATGACCGGTGAAAGCCATGGGCAGTGGTATATACACGGCTCGCTCGTTGCGCAATAAACCGCCGCGCGCTCGCATACTGCACGTATAGTGTAGGCAGCCGCTTGACGATTGCGGTCAGGCGAAAGTTTGCATCGCTAAGGCAGGGATCTATAGCGCAGAGAGAGAAAGAGAGAGAGAGAGCGATGCATTCGTAGAGTGCAATGCGACTCCGGACGGGAAACAATGCGCGCTGCGGCTGATGTGGCTGCAGCAGTGACGCCGGTGCGGAGGTGAGCGCCCGCAGAGGATCATCACTTTCGTCGCGCCTGCAGTTTCGTATAGCCGTGAGTATACTTTCTTTTGCACGTGTCGCTTTTTTAGTGGATCTGGGGTAACGGGACTGGCTGGTGAATTGTTTTTTGCAGTTTTTTTTTGCGTATACTGTGCGAATGTTGATTTTTGGAATGTTTTAATCGATTGGGTGAAGGGAAATATTGATTTTTAGGAACTTGGAAATTGAAGTCAATTTAGGTGCACGATTGAAATAAACGTTTTGAAGAATGGTTTGATTAGTTACAGCCGCTTGATTGATTTGCTACGTACACTTCCGTGCTCACTTTCTATTACTATAAAAAAAAAAATTCAAAATAAGGAAGTTTTCTTTGCATACAATTTAAAATTATATAATTTTGAGTTACAACTTTGAAATATTTGAGTAAAAAAAGTTTAGAAAATTACTTCAAATTATTTTCATATTTTTTTATTATTATAATTAATCAGTAATTTAATGTCACATTTTTCCAACGATATATAAAAAAAAGAAAATAAATGCAAAATATTCAGTTATAATTTGATTAATAACCAAATACTCAACCAAACCAAAGTTAACACTGTCAAGAGTCATTGCAGAAAATCTGTCATTTTTATGGTTTGCTGAACGAGCAAGTCGCCGAGAAAAATGCTCTATTATAAGTCATGCTTTCGCTGAATCCATTAATCATGTTAATGGGCAAACCAATTTTCCAGCTATTTCACAAGCCTATTGCACACGTAATAGGCATTCCCGTGTAACATTGTTTGTAGTGAGGGCCAAACCAGCTTGGACGTCAACCTAATTGGTTTCTATAAAATTGCAACGACTTATTTTATTATCGTTACCAAATATACTATTCCTGAACCAAGACACCTATTATTACACAGACAATAATGTAAAAAAGAATTTAAAATTAAATACTCTTTTGCATGACCTACTACTTCCAAAAAGAAATTACACATCTCTATACCAATTATTTATAATTACATTTTCTCAACAATGATTCTCTACAGCCCTCTAGCCAAGTTCACCGCTGCCACAACAAACCCCTACCTCTGTCCACTTACCCCTCTCCGTCACTTATACACCCACGCAAAGCCGAACCTCTCGCTCCCGCCGGCGTGAAATTGCATATCGGTGACTGCGCGGCAACCTGCATTCAGACTCAGGCACCTCTCGCCGCCGTCCTCGCTCCTGTGCCTTCTCTCGCGGTCGACCTCGGTCCACATCGCGCCTCTAAGCTGGCGGCAGTTTTCTCGCGGAAATCGCCGCGAAATCATTCGCCTACAGCCACCAGTAGGAACAGAGGCACCCGCAGGAAGAAGAGGAGAAAAGAAGAGACCGAGAGAGAAAGGAGCATCGGTGAAGGGATTTGGCGGAGTTTGTGTAAAAGAAAAACACGATAGTGGGATAAAAAGCCCGGCGCCACGGAGCGGGACTCGAAAACCCACGGTTCAGGGTCAAGAGCGAGCATGAGGCGTTCGCTGATCCTGCTCTCGATTCTGCTCTCGGCGGCCAGCATTCGGCACAATGGTAAGTATAGTTGGATTACATTTTATTCATATCTATTATGGTTACTTTTATGGTTTGGTAATAATTGTAATATATTAATGATATTCCAGAATGCTCTGAAAAAGTCTGACAGATAAGGAGTAAACGTGTATTTAGTCAAGTAAACAATCGCTCGTTTTACGAAAATATTTACTTCGTATCTCTATCCGAGTATATATTTACCTTTTTAGAGTAAAAATTCGTGAGATTTAAATTGTTAAAACCCATTACACATTTTACATTTAGAAATATTTATTTAATTTTGAATCTTTTTATTTTTATTAATAATTAAGCATTCCAAACCAAATTATGATATCATAAATAATGGTTATTTTTATAACTCTTTTGTTATATCGACGCGTAAAATTATTTTTAATTCTTATTTACATAAAAAAGAAAAAGCCGGGCTTTTTTTTTCGTCGGCTAATTTAAAACTAGTTTTGCCGAAAGAAAGTTGACCCGCAGAAACGCGCGGTCAACTCAGAACTATGTGCCAATTACGTCACGGAATAAAAGCGCTTTTATGTCATTAGTGTGAAGAAACGCTTATTTAACTATGATAATTGTGATGTAAGGTGTGTGCTGAGAAATTAATACAAAAAATTATTGACGGCTCTTTTTTTTTCTCTCTCGCTTCCAGTAAGGCTGCCCGAGAGGAGAAATCGCATGCTGATGATGCACCGTCGCGGATTAGGCAACCGCGATGAGGTCGGACAGAAAGTCTGTTTCGGTAAGATTCATAAACCAAATAATGACACTTTAGAAGGCATATATACACCCGAGGTATGTTGCAGGTAGATAAGATACACCTGTTACAGTGTTGTGATACTCGAGGCTTTTAAAGAAAATACGGCTTTATGCTAATTTTGCTGTATACACCAAGTGTTATTAGATTAGAGGATTATATTTGCTAATAAAGCTGTAAATTTCAAATGTATTCCCATATGCAATCAATTTGAATATTAGCGGTGTAATGATATGCCGAAGTAATTAGCTACCGTTTAGATTACAAATCAGATTGAAATGATTGCAGAATTATTGGGATGCTTCAACGATCGGCAGAAGCCACTGGCGCTTAAACGACCGCCGCAACATCCAAGTGTGATAAAGACGTCGTTTCATCTGTACACGAGAGAGAAAAGGAAAGAACCAGAGGTGCTCGAATATGGCGATAAACTCCAGTCGATGAATAAGTCGAACTTTAATTCCTCACGGAGCCTCAAAGTGATTATTCATGGATTCAAAGGCAGTGGTAGCAATGAAGAAGCTATCGCCGGTGCACTCGCATTCCTAGATTTGGTAAGCTGAAAAAGATTTACTTTCAATTGAATTCAAAATAATAGACTATAAATTTTCTTACACCTGTCCTCCTTTCAAATGCGTGACAATAAAATAGCTTATTTATGGAGAACTGGATTTTGCGTCATATAAGTTGAAGTAATTTCACATTAATCTACTTATAGATACGGATAGTTATACATAACTTTCATGCTTTAAATAAATGTATGCTATTTTTTGCACAAGCTTGCTTGGACATTCTCCTCGCTGATCAGTTCGAAACAAGCTTTTAAAATATGCTCATACATACATATAGTTTACAGTTCATCTATACCTATATTCAACATTCACTTACAAAATATTCTACTTGTAGGAAAATGCGAACGTCATCGTGGTGGACTGGGCTAAAGGGGCTGGCACGACTTACGGTCTAGCAGTCTCGAACACGGAACTCGTGGGCCGTCAATTGGGTCTCATCCTACTCGATGCAGTGCACATGGGCGTAGATGCTAAAAGAATGCATCTCGTAGGTTTCAGTCTGGGAGCACATGTAGCCGGCTGCGCCTCGGAAGTTTTGAAGAAACGAAACCTCTTGATAGGACGCATCACGGGATTGGATCCAGCGTCACCTTTCTTCAGGAATCATTTGTTCCGAGAGAAATCGAGAAAGTTGGATTCTTCGGATGCTCTGCTCGTCGACGTCGTACATACGGACGGTTCGATTGACTTTGCCGATGGGTTTGGTCTGTGGAAGCCTATTGGACACATAGATTTCTTCCCGAACGGTGGGAGACAACAGCCTGGGTGCAATGATGTGAAGAATGCCGTAGTCGTTTCTCACTTGAATGGTGGGTAATTATGAATTTAGAGACCTTTTCCTTATGTAGAAAAATTTTCATAGCTGAGTTACGTTACGAGTATTATAGTATTATCAATGGATTATAACGGAGTTATACATTTTATATAGTATCATCGATGCAGTATATAGTATTATAA
>UXGD01001280.1:0-36712 GCA_900474315.1 Torymus auratus | reverse complement strand
TTGTGACAAAACAAGTTGGTTTGTCACTATCTCATCCAAATCCATGACCCGAACACTCCGGCCTCCCCTTGTAAGTCGTTTTTGCTTAAATTAAGTTTTTTATTATCACAAGGAAAATATGATTTTTTTTATTCGCGGAATTCTATTACAAAGAATGCTAAAGAGACCAATGTAATAATGTATAATTTAGTTTGCCAACAAACCTTTAACGACCAGGAGTGTTTTCAGAGAAAGTCATTGAAAATAATGTATTATATTTTTATTAACGATTTATTCATTTATGGGGAATGATTTACACACTTAAACGTGAAGGTTCAAAAAAGTAAATACATAGATTTTGTACTCATATACAGTTCAAAGTATCTTAAATATGTGTTATATAAATGTGGAATAAAGAATAAATTTATATTTAACGTGGGTTTGTGTGTGGGGATGTGACGATAGATATTCACATAAATAGAGACGTTATAGAACACTATTAACGTGGTAAACATTACCGATAACGTTATCATTCTGCTAATTCGCAATGTCACCAGTATGTTTTTAAACTAATTATAGGCATTATTATTTAAACGATATTACTGAATACATACATTATTTAACTATGTAATATATTATTCTAATAAGTAATATTCTATTTCATAACATGTAATCAATCAACGTTAAAATTTTTAAATTTACTTTGCAGATCCTGTTTATTTGACAAAAATGAGATCTTACATTTGTAAAGTAATTGCAATTTGTGTGCAATGCACATTGATTAGTTCTACAATAACGAATGAATACAAACTTCAGTCAGTAAACGTGGTAAGAATTAACTGCAATCCTATCACTTTAACTATTTCCAGCGCGGTAATATTAATTGTGACATTTTAAGATTTTTAGACATGGCGATTGTATTCCGGATGCAGATTCAATGTATCCAACAAATCCACATTACAATCATGATTTCCATCCGATTGAAATAGGTGGTGATTTAGTTACCGTAAATGTTATTTCATTCGATGGCAGCATTAAGAGCATGTCGGAGTCATTACTAATTTCAACATCGTATTTTAATTATTTGAATAGAAATTTTGGTCTTAATTAATGAATAATCTTAATAAATAATAAAAATTTAAAACTAAAATTGTG
The DNA here is from genome assembly GCA_900474315.1 of Torymus auratus. Lineage (NCBI taxonomy): Eukaryota > Metazoa > Arthropoda > Insecta > Hymenoptera > Torymidae > Torymus > Torymus auratus. The sequence goes on along the minus strand of UXGD01001280.1, from coordinate 35,578 downwards.
ATAATTATAATATATACATTTAGGTGAGTGCGTAGTTGAATAATAGGTCTGTCATGCTCTTAATGTACTTTTAAGGCAAAGAAGCTTTTAAAGCAGCAGATTTTATTTTAGGAAGGGAAACACCGTGAATATAAACTGGGAGAAATCTTGCGTAAACGTTATCAACGATTTTTAGGCGATTTATACGTTTCTTCTGACGTTTATGCGCGCAGCACTGACTACGATAGAACGCGTATGAGTCTACTTTTAGTTTTGGCTGGGCTTTATCCTCCTAAAGGATCGAAACGCTGGAAATCAGATGTTAACTGGCAACCAGTACCGATGAGAGATGCCCCAATTGACAAAGATCCAATTATGTATTCGATATCATGCCCTACGTACGTTTTATCCATTTTCGTAAACAACAAAATATTCTTAACTTTTACCTAGAAAATGTATTCTCAGAATAATTAAAATTTGATTTTTTTCAGTTCTAAAGACGAAAAGGCGAAAATTGAAAATTCATCGGAATACAAGGTGAAAGATAAGCGATTCCGAGATGCTGTGCCAAAATTATCTTATCTCACTGGATGGAATATTACTCAAACATTACAACTTTACAAACTATATCAAATGCTGTTAGCTGAAAAAGAATTAAATTTTACACTTCCTTGGTGGACAAAACAGTATTTTCCAGAAAGACTCATAAAAGATGGAGCTATATTTTAAATGAAAGCGTTCTCTTACAATACTTTGTTATTAAAATTGAGTGTAGGTATTATAAGTATTATTGTACATTTTATTTTATAATTATCGTGAATAAATTTTATCATTAAATTGTCATTGTAATTACTAAATACATTTTTCTTCAATAGGCATGACTCTACGGGCGATTCTAAATCATGCGATAAATATAATAGAGGGAAAAAAGCACCAAATATATTTGCGTATAGTGAACATGGATTAAATGTGTTTGCAATGTTGAAAAGATTGAATACCTGGAGACCAGATATACCAGAATATGCAAGTGCTGTTATTTTAGAACTTTGGAAAAAAAATTCCAAGTATTTTTTCAAAGTACAGAATCTCATACAATAAGATATAGATATTTTAGTAAGAAATTGTTATATGTAAAAATTTTATGTGAATATATTTCTGCAGGTGGTATATTATCATGGAATCCCGGTGAAATTTGAAGATTTGACAGTTAAAGGATGTTCTGAATATTGTCCTGTCGATGATTTTCAAAAGTTACTACATAACGTTATTTCGAACGACCCGGAGAGAGAATGTTTTAATACGTCTTATATTCAAGAAATTAAAAGATCTATGAATAATATTGTAATGCATAAATTACTATTCTTTTTAATCAAACACCGTATTATTTTTAATTAAAATTATAGGTGAATTTAATAATCAGTTTTATATTTGTGTTTATACTTTTATTGGTGTGCAATTTTAGTAAAATTAATCCGCGAAACTCATTATAAAAATGGTTTCAAATAAAATAATAATATGAAGATTAAATTACCAGTTGCTATTTTTCGTAAATAAAAACTTTATTTACAATTCATATGCAGTATTCCACATTCGGAGCGCAAACTTTGATTTTGCACACGTAGTATGGAAAAATATCGCAACAACGTGGGCTGTTTATGTCGATTCGTGTAATACCCTTGTCGAAATAACCTCCTTCGCGCATTAGTTGCGTAATATACTATTTCCTAACTGTGCGAAAAAATAGAGAATCGAATTTCGCGCACAGAATGGGAACATAGTATATATACGCAATAAGTACTTAAAGTAGACAAATCTCGCACGACTAGAATTTGTGGCCCAACTGTAACAAGGAAAATGTACTATAAAATAACTAGTATAGTATTATAGTGTATTAATTTCCTTGTTATATTTACAGTCTTAGAACTCAACAAAATAATAAGTTTAAACAGTTTGTATCATTGAATCAATAAAAACGCCTGTTATAACTTTTGATAATTATGTTTAATACTTACAAACAGCGTTATCTTATTTACAATTTTTCCAAACTCATTGAACCAAAACACATCATTTTAGTCTATTTTCTTAAGTAATTTAGGTGCTTTATGCGATCGAATTTCGATTATAATACATGTTTTTATTTTTTATCATAAAACAATATTTACTTTTTACATCATAAACAGGTTTATCACTTCATGAGTCATAAACAGACTTCCACTGCTACATGCTTGTTAGTTAAAAATTCAGTTGCCAGAGCCGTCAATTTCCATCTCATATTGAACTTTGACGGTGAATATTGAACTTTGAACGGTGTCAAGAAAATTTTAAGTAAGTACAAATAAATTTATTTGTGTTTAAGAAAATAATTTTTGCAATAATTTTTATTGAATATGTGAACCTAATAGCCGTAGTGTATATTAATAATAACATTTACTAACAATTCTTTTCTGGCTTCTTTTTTTAGACATTATTTCAATTCCGTTATGATGGTGACCAATGTATATTTCTTTAGATGCCTTGCAATATCTTTCGTATTTCATAATTTCAAGTTTGCAATTGCAAAAAATTACAATCCAAAAGCAGTCAATGTGGTGAATATTATTTTAATAAATTGCTGTTATTTTTGACAATAATTTAAAAGTAAGTTCAGATATTAAATATCATAAAAAGATTTTTAGGCATGGTGATCGACTTCCGGATCCAAACGCATTATATCCGAACGATCCGTATAACAATCGCGACTATTATCCAATTCAAATAGGTGAATTAACTAATGTAATATATCGCTCATTTATTCACCTTTTGACCGCCAGCATTGACAATATGTTAATTTACTTAGAAAATTAAAAAATGTGATGTTTATACCTTAGATACAATCCGCATCATAATTCAATTATCATTGTGCCAATATTGACTTTGAGGCAGTTAAAAGGTTAAAGTAATTTCATATTTACGTCTTAAAATTATTGTTCAGAAGAACATACTTTTTTAGGATGGGAAACTACGTGAATATAATCTTGGCAAATTTTTACGCAAGCGATATGATAAATTGTTGGGAGATTATTATTTCCCTCCAGAGCTCTACGCGCGTAGTACTGATTACGATAGAACGCGAATGAGTCTTCTTTTAGTTCTGGCGGCTCTTTACCCTCCTATGTCGGTACAACATTGGAAAGAAAATCTTAATTGGCAACCTATACCTATGAGAGATGCTCCATTAGACAACGATCCTATATTATTTCCATTCGGGTGTCCCACGTATGTACCGCGTATATTACTTTAAAATTTCGAAATAAAAATAAATCATTTAACCGAAACAATTAGTTTTAAAGCAGAGAAAAAACGAGTTCAAGGTTCAGGTGAGTATAAGGCTCAGTTTGAACGATTCAAATCTGCAATGCCTCAATTGTCTAAGTACACTGGGTTCAATCTAACTAATACATCAACAATGTATTCTATCTATGGCACGTTAATATCTGAAATGGCAATGAATTTGACACTTCCTGAGTGGACAAAACCGTATTTTCCGGAAGGTCTTATAAAGGATGCGGCAGAGTTTGAAGTAAAGGCATATTTTTGGAATACGTTATTGTTAAGGATTTCTGCAGGTTAATAACTAATTTTTCTTTTAATTGGTCATAGTTTTATCGAGCATTATGCAATACAAAAAACTGTTTTTGAATAGGTATGACTCATCGACGGATATTGGATGACATGACAGCTATAGTGCAAGGAAAGAAGGCACCAAAGATTTCTCTGTACAGTGCGCACGATTTAAATGTTGCCAGCCATTTAAGATCCTTGACTTGGAGAGTTGAAATTCCGCCATATGGGAGCGCCATCATTTACGAGCTTTGGAAAAAAAAATCAAACTACTTTATTAAGGTAATGCAAAATCTGTGAAAACGTTTGGTTTTAATAAGAACTGATTTCATATCAATGATTCATCTCAGTAATATTGATCTACATGAATTACTATGATGATTAGAAATGTTGCCTATTTTACAGGCGCTGTATTATCGTGGAATTCCAGGCGAATTAGAAATTTTGACAATCGATGGATGTGATACATATTGTCCTCTTGATAAATTTGAAATATTACTGAACGATAGGATAGCTGTAGATCCAAAACGAGAATGCTTTGATCAATCCTATATCGAGAAAATAAGGAATTCTATCGACATGAGCCCTATATAAAATAGTAGAGTTTTTTCTATTTATATTAAAATTACCGACGGTTTGGCTGAAGGTGCAGTCGCCACCTCGGCTGATCACCGAAGTTAAGCAGCGTTGGGCGCGGTTAGTACTTGGATGTGTGACCGCGTTTTTTCGCTATGAAAATTTTGTGTGATCGGTTAGGTGTTGATTGTCTTCTCACAAACCGAGCGGGAGGTGTGGAATATTACAGTTTCGGTGTTTAAGCCTACGGAATGTGACCTAGACATGCAAACTGAATTATTCCAATACACCGACCATCCTGGCGCGGGTTTTCCTAATAAGGATTTATCCCACGTGGTTTGCCTATAGCTTTTCTAGATTTAAGGTATGGCATAAAAGGACGGAATTTGTAAAAAAGTATGGATAAATAAAGGTGTGGAGAATACGCAACGCGCTAAGCCCACGAGGCTGCGTGGAAACCATCATTTTTTTTTATTTTTTACTTATATTACAATTGGTAATTACTAGTATTAAAATAGCTATTCTTTAGCTTAAAAAAATATATACGAATTTATTGTATACTCATTTATAATAATATCTTATAAATACTATATATAGTCACTTTAATAAAATACTAATTCAATAGTACGAAAAGTTTGAAACTGCGATTTAACGATTCAATTGCAAAGCAGCAACGGTAAGTACGCGCGGACCATTACAGACTACACGTTCGCGGCGTTGAATCCGCGTCGCAATCCCATGAGCACCCCACCTCCCTCGTCCTGCACTGCGTGCGTGCGGAATGGGAAATAGCCGGTCAAGCGGATGCGTCGCTCCAAAACGGCATGTAAACTTATTTATTGTGCCCGCTCGCGCGAACTTCGCCTGCTGCTGCGGCAGCGAGAGCTGACTCGAAATTCCGCGCGCGCGCTGCCAGAAGAAAGGACTCGAGGAAAAGAAGAGCAAAAAGGAGAACGCGGTGGCGGGACCAGAAGAAAATCGCACGGCGGCGGCGGCGAGGCAACCGAGGGAATATAGGAGCAGGCGAACACTTTTCATCCTACGACAGAAAGCGCGCGCGCAGAAAGTACCACTGGACTTGGGCCAGGTCCGCCCACTTGTCCCGTCGAATTCGAGATTATTTGGGACATTTCACGTAGGCGTATATACGCCCAAAAGGACTGTGATAGAAAGAGAGAGGGGGAGAGACGCGCCGCTTACTTCCGAATTCTCGGGATATTTTCGCGAGTACGCGAGCGAAAGAGAGAAAGAGAGGGAGAGAACGAGTTAGTCGCGACCGGAATGATTTAGGAAGACCTGCCACGGCGAAAACTCCCGAGGACGTCCGCTCGACGACGCTTCTTTGCTCTAAACGTGCGCGAGCGCAACGACGACGCTAACTTCTTTTTTTTCAACTTTTTTTATCTCGTGCGCGAGCTCTCTTTCTCTTCTGTTTTCGTTTTGGAGCATGTGATGAAACTTGGAGAACCGTCGCGGTTGATTTTATAACGGTTTTTGGCTTGTATTTTGCAATTGCGTAGACAGTAATTAGAATTCGATCTTCTCACTTTAAGAAAAGGTATTTTGAAAATTATCATCATAAATATGGGGTAGCTACTATTAAGGAAACAATTGTTTACTGTTTAAAATTGAAAAAAAAAATTATAATGTGAGAAACGTTTGATATAGGTCATAATATTGTTTCATTAGCTTATCAAGGTTGAAAATGTACTGCCTATGCGTTGATAGCAAATCAATAGTACACGCATAACTGATTTGGTATCAGTAAATATGCACTGATTTAAATTCAAAGAATATAACGTAAATTAAAAAATTCATCGTATTTAAATTCATTCTAAAATGCGTCAGTAAAATTATTTTCAGGTGGCTCGTCCCTTATTAACGAGGCGTTTTTTAAATCTATATTAAAGTAAGCATTACAGCAGAAGTTATTATTGAATACCGGACGTAAATGGATTTAGCATTATTATTTATAGATTATCGATAGTGCATTTCACTGTCAACCTTCCATTTAGAGCACTCGATATTGTCGATAAAGAAAATTCCCTCCCAGCGAAGACGGCGGGGCTTCCTCTTCAGCTTACAAAGCGTCAAATCCAATATCACTTAAGTGCTGAATAACTCAGGCCCGCGGACTGCAAATTTTTACCGCATTAAATCTCATTTTAATACTCGCAATTCTTCCATTATCGTTCGACGTTTTTAATATCGCCATTCCTTTATAATCATTCACGAAAAATAAAATTAATTTATCTTTCCTAATAAAATTTTTCTTTTACTACTCCATCTACGAAGATGTTATAATTAATAAATAATTTTAAGCTGCCGAAAATTCATCTGGACTTGATTGAACCTGCTGAACATGATTATTAGTGTAATGTAGTTCATTAAAAAAAAAGCGTTTTTTCTTCAACGACAGAATATTAACAATCTTTTGACTAAATATTTATAAAACTGAGGGGAATGGTATCGAGTAAAGTAACTCACTTCACTCGATTAATTCCCGCAAACTCGCGAATCAATAACGCGTCGATTGATCAGACAATTTCTCAACCACATCCTGGAATACTGGCCTCCAATGAACGAGCGCGCGCTATTACGTAATATTACCAGGCTCAAAGCAGCAGCAGCAGCAGCAGCGTAGTGCCGTCGGCGCGAGACGACCGCGGTATTTTCATCAAAAGGAACGCCTCTCTCTCTTTCCCGTCCGCGAGTTCCTTCCTCTCCTTCTCTCTTTCGCTTCGCGGAAGAAGAAGGCGAGGGAGAAGAGAAGACGCGCCACTCTCCCTCTCTCTCTTCGCCTTCGCAACATCGGTGCAAATGCATTTATAGCAGGGCGGGGGAATTTTCTATACGCTATCTCTCTCTCTCTTCCTCTAAAAGTAAAAGGAGCGCGCGTCCGAATAAACCAAGGGAGACGGGGAAAATATGCGCGAGAGATATTATGACGACGCGCGCGAGCGCCGGCAGCCGGCGCGCGTCATTGCTAAACGCGATTACCGTAAGTCCCTCGCCGCCGCCAACGGAAGCACTTAACGTCGCTCTCTATATCTTTCTCTCTCGTTTTTCGCTCTCTTTTTCTCTCTCTCGCTCTCTGTGCCGAGGTATTGCGTCTCCATAGCGATCGAGCGCGGGATCCATCCGGGCGAATCCCTTGTAAATCTCTCTTCTGCATTAAATAGAGCGGGAAATTGCGCCCGAGGCGAGGCGAAGCTCGCGAGAGATGGGAGTTTTGCGCGAGAGTGCGCGAGCGCGCCAGAGAGTGAGAGAGAGAATATATACGGCGGAGGTTATGGTTGCGAATAATTTGCGGAAATGATGTGATTATTTGCGCGGAAAAAGGAGGGGTGCGGCGCTTTCGTGGGATCCCTTTTCGCTTTTAAGGAAAGAAATGTATTTATGGTGTTATTCATTTTTCCTTTAATTGCGTCGTTTATAGAAGCTGTCGACGAATTTTCGTTTAAAACAAACTAATTTTTAGAAGTTTGAAATGGTTTTTTTTTTTTAGAATTATTTTATCTTATGATTTAAATATGAAATTCAGGCTTAAAGTTGGTTTACAGATAACAGATGTGCAGAGGTTATTTAACTAATTCGTGAAATATTTGGAAATAAAATAAAGTTTTGTTACAAACCTAGTAACAATTTATAATGTATACTCGTTAAATAAATAGTCTTGTATTATCCTATAAAATATTATTGTAATAATAATTGAGCTTTATAGAGTGTAATTTCCAAATTCCGGTATCTTAATGTTTATTTTGTTTTCAGACATCAAGATTAGAGAAATTCCATCCTAAACTATTAATGTATAAACTTTGTGCACACTAAAATTTAACGGCTGAACTACATAGATAATTTAATTTGTAATGAATAGTAATTTAAATTTGCCTAATACGAAATTCTAAATAGTCATAAGAATTCTACAAGATTTACATCTCAAATTAATACAATTACATCATGTACTCTGTAAAAAAATGACTTATTTAACTACTTTCTCATCAAGAACCGACATATAGAGTCACCACCATCAAAACAAAAGACAACGTCGCACAGATACAGCTTAGAAATAACGCGGCGGCATCGTCAAGCGAACTCAACGAGATTTCGAACTTGCGGCACGCGTTTCCTACTGCACTCACCTGCGCGCACGCACACGCGCACCGTAAAACCTGCGTCGGAGGGCGAATTTATGCCCCATAAATACAGTCTACTCGCGGCGTATACGGGCGAGCCTAAACGCGGCTCTTGCGCTCTTTCTATAGCTCCGGTAGGTAGGTATATGGCGGCGGCACGAGGGAATTCCGCGCAGGAATCGATCTCGCAGCGAGGAGAAAAGCGAGAGACGAAAGGATGAGTGGAATAGAAGAGAGAGAGGGAGAGTCTGCACCTTTTGCCGGATTTTCCGTCTGATGCGGACGCGTAGAGTGGAGCTGGATAGGTCGGACTGGTTCTGATGGGCATTTTGCTGCTGGTCTGCGGCTATTTATTCATTCGAGGGAGAAAAATATATGTTAAAGTGGAAAGTAAATATAGTGAATAAATGTAGGTCGAGTGAATGTTGTCTTTTGTAAATGTTATAATGAAGAGAAAACAGTAATTCTGTATAGTGCGAGCAGAAAATTTATTTTAGACCGGGATATACAACTTCAATTCACTTTTGTATGTTATTCATTCGGTATGGGGGAATACGCTATCAAATTGGTGTGAGGGGTTTCTTAAAATATAAAAGAATCGGAATAGTTTCATTTTTAATTAAAAGCAAAACTTGTATCTTTCTTTTTATCCTCTTTGTACCGTTCATAAAAAGTAGTCAGAGTTAAAAGTTAAATCCGTAAAAATTTGCCATTTCCAGTTTGCTGTTTTGTTTTAACACAAACTGTTACAATAATATTCTAGCTTTCATCAATTTTGTTGTTGATACGTTATTAAAATACTCAATTAACATAAACAAATTTCATTTCATTCGCAATTCACGTTACTCTCCAATAGAATCGCCCCACATTTTGCATTTATTACTTCATCTTTCTCAATATTGGCCCTTCTCCCGCGTTTATACACCGCGCATTTTGCTATAACGCAGTTCGCCGTTTGATTTTATAGAACTATCTCCAATATTACAACAAAAAAGAAACGGCTGCGCATCTCCCCGCAGCAAAAAGCATCCATTTCAAAGAGCGAAGCAGCGAGAGAAGCAGCAGTAGCAGCGAGTCCGTGGCCTGACCTTCCGCGATACTGAACCCCGCGGATTTATATGTATTTGTTGACCTATTTTTCGCCGACGCTGGGCTATGGCCATTTTCTCCGATTGGAAGCTCAGCCGGGAGGGATGTATATATATAGGGGGCAGCCGCAACGCCGTCGTCGTTTTTGTTATTCGGCCGCCGCCGCGCCCAGAGACTCTCGCTTGCCTGAAAAACCGGAAGATGAGGAGTCGATAATGAGAACGGCGCGGCTGCCCGCGCGGACTTAAATATTTCCCCGCCGTATTTTTTCTACCTCGTATACAGTCAACGCTGCGCGCGAAGGTCCAATTAGAGAAAGAAGGGCTGGGTGAGGGAGCAATTTCGAAAGTCGATATGGGAAGGGAGGAAAAAAAATTAACTTTCTTGAGCGGAAACTTTTAATTGCTGATTGGAAAAGCGGGGGGAGAAATTTTATTTACGGGGGATCGTAACGCAGGCATGGAGTATGAAGATGGCGCGGGTTTTTCCATTCCGTCAGTTGTAACTATTTGCGCACACTCGGTTCGCGATGTTAAAGTTGATCGCGCGACGGTAAGTCAATATCTGAAAGAGCAAAAAAAAGGACTAAGAATTTCTTTTTGCATAGTTACTGTTATTATTAAAAATAATAATTTTTTTTTCGCTTTTATTGTGATGATATGATAATATAGGTATAATTGGAACTATTTACATTGGTGAAATAATTTACATAGAAAAATATATAATTTTAATCATACAAATCGTTGTAAAACACATCTTTTGGTATATCTATGTACATTACCTGTTCCGTTCAAAACGGAAATACGACAGGAGAAATAACTAAATCACAAAACGTACTTAACAAACAATTTTATTCTACTGATTCTGTGATGTGTTTTTCTCATCATCGCGAATCTGAAAACTGCCACTCAATCAACAACAAAATCTGACTCTTCGCAATGCATTTTATTTGTCTTTTTTTCTATTCTTTTTGATACATCAAATCAGAATCGTTTCTACAATATAAAGTTTTAATAATTAATGATAATTATTCCGTAACTTTACCCAAGTCTTATTTTCATCTCTTTTACTATTTCTGTTTATTTACCCCACTGCATTTAATTTTTGCTTTCTTTCTCAGAGCGCCTCTTTATCTGAATGAAATAAAATAATTATGTAGTTTGCATTGGAAGTCGACTGCAGTTCTTTTGCTTTCGTTTTTGAATGTGTTTAATATTTCCTTGATTACCTGTTGCGTTGGTACGTTATTTATAATGTATCTAGTATTCTTTCGTACTTGTTCATTAATTATTCATTTTTCATCGTTATTTTAATAATGAATTTAATAGTCCAAAAGGCAACTTCAAAACGCGAAACATAACATTTATGCAATATAAATGTAGGTTAAACTTTACGTAGTGTTTTGAAATTCCCTGTAATTAAAATATAACTTTGACCTACTTAAAAGTTTATATTTTGTTACGAAAATATTTTTTAATTTAATTAAAACGTTAGTCATAACGATCATTTAATTTTTATTAGATTATTTCATGATTAAAACAAACATTCTTTTTGCATTACAGAAGAAGCGCTGAAATTGCGGGAATCAAAAGTGCAAACATGAAAGCTCCTGCCATTCAACAAACTCAGCGTCCCCACAAAAAAATACACGCTTCCTCTCTCCGCACTTCCGCGCAAATAAATATCTAAAATTTTTCCAAAACATCAAGCTACGACGCGACACATCTACCCTACTCTTTTCTCTCTCTCTATTTCCTCTTACTCTCCCTTATACGCACAAAAAACCCGCCGACGCACAACAAACAACAACAACAGCAGCAGCTCCGGCGAATGCAATTCGTTCGTCGCGAAGAAAAGCTCGCCGGTGCCGCGCATAAGCTGTCCCGTGGTCAAAACGATCCGGCGCCAGGAAAGTTTGCTCTCGCTCGCTGCGAGGAGGACGCGACAAACTTTCCGGACTTCAAGATTCATCGAAGACGGGCGGGAAAGTGAAAAAGACAAAAGCGAGACGGCGCGGTAGATTAACGCGAGAGCACTCATCAGACTAGAAGGGAAAACTTGTACCCGCGGTATATATGACGGAGCGGGAGGAAAAAGAGACATAGCGGCGCGCGGGGCAAGAAATATAATGAGATACTGAAAAAGAAGAGTAGAGATGGGTGGGGGGTAAACAAACAGAGGGAAGCTCGAGGGATGAAGAGCGCGCGGACAAGAGGTATGAGATGGCCGGGAACACAAACAAATGAATAACGCGGCCGGTAGGGGGATGGAGCGAGTCCCCGTTTCCGAGTTCCGGCGCATTACGGCTAATTAGATTGGATTCCGTTTGTTCGCCTCGTTCGTGACGCGGATTTGCCACGCGCCAAGTATCTCGTCTTGTGGGTGTAGGCCGACGTGCAAGTAGGCGCTCGAGTTTAAATATCTTTGCTATAATCCTGACTAATCTTAGAGTGGAGGTTTTATTTTATACAGTAATGAAGAATCAATCTTGGCCCCAAATATTTTATTTCCAGCAGAGTGAATTTGCGGTAATGCGATTAATCTATTTATCATTAATGCATAACGATCAAACGAGGAGCAACGACGATTTAAATATTCATATGGCACAATAAAGAGCTCCTGAAATATAAATATAGAATTGTATAATTAAATAGTTCCGAAATCGTGTTTGAAATAACTACAAACATACAACTTGCACAATTTGAAACTAAATAAATTTACTTAAAATCAGAAATAGTTACTAGAAATACATGTAGCAATCTTTCTAGAGTATGCACCTAACACGGTGATAAATAAAATAAACAATATCTTCTAATCGAATGTCTATAGACAAGCACTTGAAAATTCGTACTCTCATTCGCGTATACACCACCAGTTATAATCGTTACTTACAATAATCCCACAATAAAACTGCAATGGCATATAATAAAGAAAACAATTTTTCCATACACCACTTCACAGTACAATTAAACTCTCGCATACAGTAATACGATTATTTAACAGTCTGCTTTACAACAGGCGCACCTTTCAACTCATCTCACTAACTCTCTCTCACAGCGTCCTATCCGAACTCGCTCGCGCGCCAGTTACTCTAATTTTCTCTGGCGGCGGCCCTTTGTTCCCCCACCCAACCGACGTGGCGGCTGCAGGCGTGCAGAGTAGCAAAACCGTCCCGAAATCGCTTTCCGCCGCTCGTTTCACGGCCCAAGTTTTATTCGCTCGACGCATATATATATATATATATATATATACATCCTGCAGGTGGCAGCGAAGGGCGACGTCACGCGTGAAATACTTGTTTTATTGCTTTCGGACGGACGGCCGAGTCGCGTAATAGGTAATTAGTTAATTTACTCGTAATCAAGGTAATTGTGGATTTAACCTTAGTCCCGGGCACCGACGTAATTGACTCTCCCATTCGCCTCCCTTTCTCTGCAACTCGCTCTCCATCGTGGGCGAAACAAGTTTTGTTTTCGCGTTTCCGCTCGCGCGGCGACGAGTGAAAAATGCATTTTTAACGGGGCGCGCCAGTGTATAAAGGGAGAAGGGGAGAGAGAGAGAAAGAGTCTGCCTGGGCTCGTCGAAGTCGAGTAAATTAAGAGGCCTTTGAAAGTGTCACGCTCGAAATCCGGATTATCAAAGCGCGCACGCATGCGGAGGGTAATAAATTAAACGTGTATACCCTCGTATACGAGCCTGCGCGTAACGCGATATTAGGGTGGAAATTATTGATGATACGCGTATAGAGAGAGAGAGAGAAAGCGCGATTGAAAGTGCACTCGTTTATTGTATTTAAATGTCAGCCGGCGACGGCAATCGGGGGTGATGGCGGTTTTGGCTTTGTTTGGGAATTCTTTAGGGTAGGTTGCGCGTTGATTCGAGGAGCATAATATTTTTGATGATTATTTACAGTAGTACATATAGATCCAAGTAAAGTATTGCGCGAAAATAAATACGCCAATGAATGACATTCTCAAAATCCTGTGTACATTTTCAATCAATGCGAGTAATATTTTGGTAAATTTAGCATTCCATTCGACCCAGAATCAGCGTTCTATGAAAATGTTTGCTTTCCAGTCAACGACCCACCATTAAAATTGCTATTTTCAATGAAACGTATACAAACTCGCAAACATTTTCATTAATATATATAACCAAAAACTCTACCCAGCGCTCTATTGACACATTTTCGGCAATCTCAAATATACCAAAACTAAACCGTTCACGCATTCACCCATTTTCATTATCCCCTATCCCCTATCCCTCGTCACCACACCGCCTACATCTGTTTTTATTCATCATCGCACGACCGATCGGTTCCGATCAACCCGATAACTCTCGACTTTGCGAACCGCGCCTCAATAATTCAAGGCACCGATTAAAAATGACGCTCGCGCGTGCTCGTATTGATACGTGCGGCGAGGGGTTTAATAATTATACCGAAATCCGCGCCAGCGCTCGCGTAATTTCCGGCTCCCCAGCCCGGAAAATAGCCGCCTCGCTCGCCAATGCCAGAGACAATGCGACAATGGAGAGAGAGAGAGAAGCGTCAGCGGCAGGAAAAAAGCCTCTGCAGCGGAGATGAGTGGGTAATACGCGAGAGGCCTGCCGACACGATGATTCATGGGGAAGACATGCCAATTTTTCGACGGTGGGGAGAGACGCGCGTGCGCGTGGGCACATAGCGGTGGTTTGAAATGTGATAATTGCTTATTAGCGCATTGTTGCGGGGAGAGAGAAAGAGAAAAGGGAGGGACCGTTTTGTTGATGTTTATGGTTCTGTTGTGATTTATGATGTTTCGGGAGAATATTTTAAATAGGGAACGGAAACAGGCGTGTTTTGATATGTATATAAGTATTTGATAAAACTGTCTTTTTATTTTATTGACGTTCATATAACACTTTGCATAATATGTTGATAAAAAAAATTGCCAAAAAGAAATGCGTATGAAAAATATGTATGAAGTTGGAGAATCTTCATAAAATGGGGGATTTTCTCTGAAAGATAAGCGTCAAAAACTTACACTACCTTACAGAGCTTGGAATTTCATGAATTTCAAAAAATTTCGCCACTTTAGATGTCATTCCCGAGACCCTTGATCGGATTTTTCTTAACTTACTAACTTAAGAAAATAAAATTCCATTTTGAAATTCATAAAATTCTCTGAAATGGAAGAGATTTTGAAAATTTATCACCAATGAACATCTTCTTACCATGGTAAGATGGTACTCTGTGCACAGAGATGTATTCCTGCCTCAACAAATATTTCTAAACATACCTATAACATAATTCATAAAAAATGTTTTTAAAATGTAAAATTACGAATCACAAGATAACCGTACACGTCAATGTAAAAATCCAAGAACCCCCATTTGTATAACCGCCACTTCATAAACCCACAATGATCTAATTACCAATTAAACGCCGCCCACTTATACCTCGATATTTCATAAACACACCGCGCTTCGCCTTCCTTTCAGGCTGCCTCCACGGTACAGTCATGCCTCAACGAGCTCGCAAAGTTAGTCTCTCCCTCTTCCCCCTTCTCTCTCCCTCTCTCTCGCCTGAACGGCGCGCCGCACACGCGTGCATAAATTGCGGACGCGTCTCTGTGCGCGAGAGCGCGCGCGCATGATTTGTCGGCGCGCGAGCGCGACACAATGCGCGTCGGGGAGAGAGAGAAGCGCCGCTGTGGCGGCTCGGCCGAAATAATTAATGAGACAAACGAAAGGCGACGTAGGTGTAATAAGCGTCGTTAGCGAAGAGCGGAGGAGGCGAGGCCGCGTTTTGCCTCCTATACGTGCACCGTTGGTCAAGTGTATTATATACAGTGTATATGTAGAGCTGAGAGCTGCAGCGTTCTATTTTCGCTATAAGGAGGGGGTGATGATGAATTATCGAGGCGATATGCGCGTGCAAGAGAGAGAGAGAGGGAAAAATGGATGATTGAGGTGAGGATTTTGTAAGCATTGTTTCGGAGGGGCGCAGTTTATGAGGGAAAGCGAGAGAGTACCGCGCGCGTGGGATTGGTTTATTTGTTTTGAATGAGGTGTCTGTGTGTGTATACACGGGCTCTGAAATGAACGTTTAATGATGCGTGCGTGGTACGTATATCAATGCGTTGTAAATAAATCTCTATGAATACAGAATTAGTGCTGCGGAAATCAACATGATTCATATATAGAAATGTCTGCTTTACCATATAAAAAAAAACTCAACTTTGTATTTTCGCTCTAATTGTGCGATTATATATTCTCGTATATTCGAGCAAACGTACTAATGCATACTATAGGTTCGTAAATTCACTAAAATCCTTTCTACGAAATCTATCAAAGAAAAAAAAAACACTCGACTGGATTGCTAATGCACGTCGGGTAATAAAGCAATCGAGACATGCAAATGTAGCCGACTGCTCATCGACGATTCACCACCAAATTCTCGCAAGAAAAAAAAAGAACCGTCGTAAAAAGCCGAGTTTCAAGAGGTAGACACCCAATCGAGTTACTCTTTTACTTAAAGGAAAAAAGTCGCCCCGCCGACGAAAACGTACTCCCCACCGTACGTCATCACGCGACGCGGGAACTCTCGATCGCTCTCGCGTGCGGCGGATATATCATGCCACTGTCTATAGATATAGCTTTTCGATCCATCATTGCCGCATGCTAACTAGCGAATAGCTATCAGTTTATTTTCACGATTTTCAGAGTCGATACAGTGCATGAATAAGATTTCTGTAAATATAAGATTTTCATTTATTTGCTTAATAGTAACAAATAGAATGTTTTGTTATTCATGTAACTTCAGTGAAAGACCATTCAGGGGCGATATGCAGAAAATAATCAACGTACGTGTCGAATGAAAATTTTCTTTTTTCCACCCGTAGGAAACGCTGATTACTCTGAACGCGAGATAGGAAAACGAGAAACGACCGACACGGCACTACAGACGAGACATCAGCGCAGACGACGAAAGTGAAACGGGGAGGAAAAAAAGCGCGGACGGGTGGACGGACGAGAGGGCGAACATCGGCAAAGCAAAGAGCGAGCGAGGAGAGTATGCGGCGGCAAGCTAGCGCGGCTGACGTTGATGGGGAGGGAGAAAAAACGAGAGTAGCAGTGGCCGCGCCACTCTCGCGTAGCTCAAAGCTAAGTATCCTCTCCTCGCTTCCCTCTCACTTTCAGCGAAATTAATCATCTGAGGCGCGAATATCTCCCTCACGCATACATACACACTTTCGCGAAAGTCAAACAGCGCGAAGAATTGAAAGAGTAAACCGAGTATACCTACGCGTGATATGGAAAAACGTGTAACCCTCCGCCGGGATAATTACACGTTCTATATCGACGAATGCTGATATAGCGCTTGTGGAATGTGTATATAAACTACTCGAAGTCTCGGCGATATTTCAGACTCGAAATAGACGACAAGTGGGCGAAAACACGAAAGCTACCGGGCTCTTTCGTCCCGCGTAACTCGATCCATTCCGCACGTGCAGCGTAGAGAGAAGAAGCCAGAGACCGCGAAGTCGAATGGAAACTAGCCGCGGGAAAGGGTGATTAACTAGAGCCTGACATGCGCGCCTGTATTGTTCGACTTCAAAACATTCTGTAAATTATGCACCATTGTGCGCGACAGTTTATGTACACTTTCGTCGATGCTTTACGGGGCGTTTCGATTTGCGCGTCACTATCAAAGTTCGAAGAGGAGAGAGAGAGAGGAAGCGTGGAATGGCAGATATGTGCGCGGATGGAGAGCCAAAAAGCGGATAGCACTAAAATAAACGAGAAATGCTTTATCTATATTATCTTGAGAGTTTCCGAACTATTCCCGCGGCAAAAGTAGTGAACTTATTAATTTTAACTTTAGCGCGACTCCAGCTCATGTGGTAAAAGTTACAGAAAGTACGACTGAAAAATTGAACTACTTTTTATCAGATTCGCTCGTCCCCCCTTCCCGCCGTCGTACCAGCTCCGCAAACATATTTGGCATCTCCCGAACGTGTTCTATATTTCAAGTTTAGAGCTGCGAAAATTCAATATAAGAAAATTGCTGCTTTTCAAGAATATTTTTATCTCATCAGATTATTTTCAGAACTCGAATTTTTCATTGCAACGTTTTCGTATATGCTTAATAATCAATAAATGAAGTAAACATTAATGTATACCTATTTGTTACTCTTTAGTTTCGAAATCTTAACTCCAAGAAGTCAGTAGCAAACTCAGGCGACCCTTTTCACCATCAATATACAGACACGAGACAAGCTATAGAGTGATCAAAATTCGCGAGGCACACGGTACGGCCATAGTCTAAGCACCCCAGCAAATTGAATATGATTCGTAGTAAGTGGCGAGAGAAAGACAGACTTTAGGGAGCGTCGAAACGAGGTGAAAGGGTTATATAGAAATGCGCGCACGAAAGCTTGCGAGATACCGCAATCCGAAATATATATACCTGCGCTATATAGACTGCGCGGCCATACATATTTATGCCCGGCGCTTCGCGTTGATAATTCAACGATCATGCAATGTCACTGAGTATATGTATGAGAGTCTGTACTTAAAGGGGAGTAAGAGTAAGTAGAAGCCTATAATAGAGTTCTTCAGTCACAAATCTCTTTTAGGATAGAAAAAAGGCTAACGAGTATCGGTTTGCTCTGTTTAATTCAAGCCATTACTACTAGTCATCCAAAGATCACTGATACATTCTATACTAAATTATAGAGTAACACCGATTGTAAAGGAACACATGCGCACAGCCTATAATAAAACGTTATAGCTAGACAAAGACGCAGCACCCCGACTTTCCCCCCATTTAATCTATACGCACCTTCGCAATCTTGCGCGGCGCGCCCTCTTTCACTTGCGCGCGGGCGCGAAAGCGATGTAACGGAAGTAAGTGCACGACGCGAGCGGCGGCGGCGGCTCGCGGAAGCCGATAGGGGATTTAGGGCATAAAAGGGGGCTCTTCCGCCCGGTTAATGTTCCCGAAGTAACGAGATTTTTATACGATCTCGGCAGGAAAGAATCCGAGAATCTCGCTCCGCCCCTCCGCTACTCTGACCGGTAAGCGCGGGCGCGAGATAAAATTTAGCTTATACTATCCGAATCGGCGAGATTGTTTTGTGTTAGTCTCTTTTTTCGAGGCTCTGCAGCGCTTTATTTTGTCCGTGCACGGGATATATCGATGCAGCAGCGGTTAATGCGCGCGCGTTAAGTTTTAAAGGGTTCGATGGGACGAGGGGGCGATCGTTATTGCATTGAGGATCCTTTGGAATCAGGGGATTGTTTCGTTTGACGTTTTACTCATGGAGACGTGGAAGCGAATGCGTGGATTCGGGTGATTGTACGTATATTTTTTATGTATATTTTTGTATTGGAGAATTATTTATACTGAATAAACATGGAAATTTCTTCTCGTATCAGTTGCATAGATTGCTTGCTCTATAGACAAGAGTTCAATGCTCATTTTGATTTTCTATGCAAAATTTCACGAACAATAGAATCGAGAATATTATAATGGAACAATTGAGCTGTGCTATAGTGCAAGATTATTCCGAACTTTTCCAATATACAAAAGCATGGATGAAATGCTTTATTTATATACAAGTATATACCTATACAACATCGTGTGTACATGCCAAAATGCATACAAATTTCGACATTATTCTAAAAAATATATTTTCCCCGTTACATCTAAATTTACACAACATTCGACCCCAGCGATAATTAAACCGCACACCTCATAAACAACGACGCGCACACGCGTCAGATAAAAAAGTAAGCCGCGTAAAGGTCATAATAGCGTAACGCTTTTCCAATAATCTTTTCCCGAGCGTAAAGCGCGAAGACTTCGCGCTCCTCTCTCTCTTTCTTCGCCACGTGCAGAAGAAGAAGAGCGAACGCGCTAGGAACTATTTGCTGGGGTAACCGAGAAAAGGCAATTTTTGCTTTATAACGCCCGGCCGGACTATTAACACGGATCAAGAACTCGCGCGAACGCAAGCCCTTAGAGTGCCGTAACTGTTACGTGAGAAAGCGACGGCTGCTGCTGCTGGCCCGGTTCTCAGGTCATGGGTCAGCTATGCCCTCTCTCTTTCTCTCGATGTCTGCACACCACCCAGAGAGGAAGAGAGAGAGAATAAAAGAGAGGGAGAGAGCGAGGGACTGGTTTGCGGGGTCTGGTTTCTGGAGCGAGATTCCCTTTGGCGCGATCGCGAGCGATCCGCAGTGTATGTATGTGTGTGTGTGAGGCCGATTTCTGCGGGCGATCTCTTTTCTGGTACTCGAGCTCTCTGTGCGAGTGAGCCCTTGCCGGATGTACGGTATAAGGTATGCGCTGAGGGGGGAAGCTTTTGTTGCTCGGCGATGTTTGAATATGGAATTTCGGCTTTGATTGGTCGTTTTGTGGCTTTTTGGAACGATATAAATGATTTACTCGGTATGTGAACCAAAGGGAGATAAGGTTTCATTGTTTAGTATTTAAAATTAAATTGTTATCGTTTTTAGGCACTGATCACCGTGGTTTTTCAGACGTTTGTTATTGTCATGAGTTACGGCGAAGAAGAAAATATGACAGCCGATATCATTGTCACGGCCGAGTAATTATAATTTCAAATATAAATTAAGCCTTTAAAAGTTAATTATAGTAGTTTATTTCGACGTGTACGGGCGACTCGCGATCTAGCAACTCTGAGAGAACGTTATTATACGCCAAAGGCATGCGCGGTCTTTTTGCAACCATCGAGTGTAGAGCAATTTCGAGTGACGTTCACATTACAAGTATAAATTATTACCGAAAAATCGAGTGGATAACGAGCATTGAATTCCTGCCGGCGACTTTTTAATTAAGTTCACCATTACATTCCTCTCATAACAAAAGAGCCAGTATATCATTCAGGAGATGATGATTGAACAATAGTTTTTTTTGTCGTTAAATATTTTACGATATATAATTATATTATATTTAATATTATTATTTTTTTTATCAACACAATCCATTTTTCTTTTAATTCCCCCAAGTTAATAAAATAAATACCGCAGCACCGTAAATTTATTTCTTAACTTTTGGTATTATAATATACTCTTTCAATTGAGCGCTATGCGTTCACGCAGGCGACGTCTCCCAGCGATATTTTCTTTAAGCAATTTTCATTTCTCCCGTCTCTTTCATTTCCTTACTTTCCAATTATCCGAATTATCCTCTTATTTCTATATCTCTCTCGGCTTTTACAATTCTGCATCGTTGATCTTCACGAACCTTTTTGTCTGCTCTAGTTATCCTCCCACATCTTATCTTCGGCCATTGTTCTTTTTCCAGTGCTATTGATTTCTACATCTTTCTAAAAGGTTTCTTTTCCAATTTTTCTTTCCATTACTTATATTGTGCGAGCACTTTAAAAGTAAAGTAAAAATGAAGGGACTTCAACTGCGAGTCCGGTTAAAGACAGATCGATATTCTGGCTTCCAAAAAAGCTGCAAACGAATATGATCAATGAAATCCAGAAGATAAAATAAAAAAGGATAAAGAAACAGACCAAAACAAGCGACTTGAAGGAAAACAAACGCGCGTGCACGGTTCCTTCTTAATGAACGCCACGGAATTACACATTCCACAAGCCCGTTTAAAACGAACCTAATGACTCGACTGACACTTGTAATTTCAAATGAGATGCGAGTAAAGATTGGCGAGCAGCAGCAACACGCGGCGCTCCGGAAATTTACGGAATCGCGCGTTGATAATTGCGCCACGGCGCAGCGCAGAATGAGACGGAAAAAGAGCAGGGAATCACGAAGACGAACAGCGAAAGGGAGAGAGAGGAGGGAGAAAAAAGCACAAAGAGGGAGACAGAGACAGCGGCCGAGAGATAAAATTGCGAAAAGCAGCAGCAGCGCCCGGGCATAATAATAACTGTAATTGTTGCGAAAACGTGAGACGAATATCCAGCGGAATGCGGAGCAGGTGAAGGCGGAGGCGGCAGCGGCCGCGCCGCAAAACCGCAGGGGCTTAATGCAAGGAGAGTTTATTCTTAAGTTCTTCTTCTTCTTCCTCCTCCTTCTTCTTCTTCCCCCCATCCCGCAGGATTCGCTCATTAGCGCCTTTATTAAGATTTGATTCGTTTGTAAAGGAGCGCACCCCGCCGTCGTACCTCGGGATTTTCTTCTCTTCTTCTTCGGGGGGAGGAGCGATTCTTTCGCCCGAGGCGCACGAAGAGAACGGCAATTAATTTTTTACATTTTCTCGCAATTTGGAAAATGTGCCGGCGGCGGCAGCAGCGAGATGTATTTGGGCGGATGTAATGTTATAGTATATAGCGCGAGCAACGGGCGGTGCAGTAGTGAGCATGAGTATATAGCGTGCAATTGCGGATTTTCCGCGAAGTAATTTGTAAAAGTTTGCGAGGCCGGAGAGAGATACGAGTAGGCGCTACTGTTTAATTAAAGGAATTATCTCGTAAATAATTACTTCATTTCCCGCGGACTGTAGTGCGGCGCGGCGCGCGCGTTGGAAAAAAAATATCGTAGAGTATTAAAATAAATTTTCTAATTGGACAATCCGACAAGTAAATGAGATTGCGCGCGGCCTGCCACACCGCACACGCGAGTGTGGGAGAGAACATGTAGGCATGTGTAGTCGTGTTTCATCCTGGCGATGTTCAATTTACGATAATGACAATTATAAACAACATTCCAGATTCTTGTTATAGATTCGCAGCTACCGCTACGAATGAGAATCTTCTTTTACGTTTGATTTGCAATATTTTACACAACACTTGCGTTCGTACGTTATTGCAAATTTTATAGTTGTTACAATAACATTGTAGCACGTTATTTCGCGTTATGCGATTGGGCCGGTGTATGCGAGCGGACGCGGAAACACAAAAATAACGCGTAAATTGCACATTTATGCGTGAGGCGGATATCCGGATAAATTAAACATCCGCGCGTACATTCGGATTTCACATTCAAACAGATTAGTATCTCGTATATTTGAATATCCGAATGCTCGAATTTCCGATGCAAAATACATACGCCTCGTGAAGCTACTTGACCGAGGTAACGAGACTCCGTCTATCTATCTATCTCTTTCGTTCGCGGGCGCCTCCGCAGTTTAACTCGCATAAATTACGCTGTTTGTTGTTTGCCTAGCAAAACGCAAAAATAACGATACACGACGCGCCGTACTGACGCCGGTCGAAGAAAAACTTTATTCGTGGATGCATTAGAGGTACATAGCCCACTACGCACATTTTCTCTCTCCTCCCCCTCATCCTCATCACTATAATAAGCATTTTCAGCAACTACTTCAAGTTTTTTTTAGCACCACGCGCGTTTTACATGACTTCTTCCAGTTGTAATTGATGCTTTTGTTTCTCTCGCTCCTGACTTTCTTACTTTACAAGTACTGCAATAATTATAAAACTCCACTCGAGTTTCGTTAACTTGTACGTTCGCGCTCGCACACTTCACGTACATTCTCAATGCGGCAACTTCTGTGCGTGTAGGTTTTTGCGCTGGCAGTGAGAAAAGGGAAAGAGTCGCAATCGGATGTACGTGTCGTTAACGAGCGAATGGAGCACGCGCGCGCTGAGAAGAAATTGACACACGTGAAATGATTTTACGAGGTGAGATTGTTAGTTCGCCCAGCGGCTGTTTGATTTTGCTCGAGCGGAAGGCATAAAAATTTCTCCCGATGTTATAAACATAATTAAAGTATGATTTTACACGGTACAGCTTTGCATTATAGTTGATTTATTGAAAATTCGTATATCGTCTGAAAAAGTTTTTACACTAAATAAACAGTTAATTAGTTTAACTCTATATATGATAACCTATCTACATTACTATCCTACACGAACTTATAATAAAAAAGATATTAAACACTTTAAAACCTACTTAAAAAACCTATAAAAGCTAATTCTTCTTCGCATTATTCATTAACGTTAACGCTCTCATTAGCGCCCGGTCTTTTTCAAATCCTTCACTTGCTCCTCTTCCTTTGCCCATGCACCAGCCCCATAAAATTTTCACGTCCACGCCGAAATCTCGTCAAAGTAACGAGAGCAAGAGCACGAGATCCTGGAGCCTCTTACAAGCTAAGAAGCATTACGCTATACCTCCTCTCGCCCACTACTACCACTACACGCGAATGAAGTTTTCATCCGAGGGCAAAAGAATTAGCGCTGCTGCTGCTGCTAGAGCATAAAAGTCGTCCAGCGTCCTTCATATACAGCCACACGCGCGTGTATGTAGACACACACAGCGGACGGACGCGCGATATGCGGCCGTTTATGTCGCAGCCTTTAAATTTTATGGAAGCCCATTTCGCGCCGGCTGGACAGCGGCGTTTATTGCCCGAAATACAGTGGAAGGCAATAAAGCTACAGTATCCCCGGTGGTAGATAACACGCGAGAGACGTTGCTGCCTGCCTGCGCGTCCTTCCCCGGACTGCTGCTGCTGCTGTCCAATGACGCGAGCTCTCATTGATTGTAGCGTGTGAGAGTGAGAAGGGAGAGAAAGAGAGAGAGAGATAGATGCTGTGTCTGTTGCCCCCCGTGCCGAAAAGGCTTTAAAAGCGCCGCGGTGGTATCAAGATATCCTGATGGTTGTTTCGACACTTCCTAAATCAACGACACACGCGTCCCTATGTCCCCCTCTCACTCTGATACACTGTGCCATCGCAACTGGTGTATATGATGTATACGTATGTTTTGCCCATCCCTTTGTAGGCAGACGCCACGCGCAAGGTGATCCTATTATGGGATTTTCGTGTTTCGCGTATGTATAGTCGGCGACTGTAGTTTCGAAAGAGATAGTATATAGCTATTATCAAACTACACAGCTTTGGCTGGCTGTAACATATAGGTTGTTTCAAATGTGTGACTGTGAGCATGTGATTAAAACGATCAAAGACTTTTCTAATAGGCAAAGTTATGTTTTTTAAACTATTTTAGAGAAAAATTATTGTTTTTTTAACAAATTCATGGCATTCAGATGCACTTGAAACTCTTTCTTCTCGAGTGCACTCGGCATTAATTTGGTTTTATTTGTATATTTTAACGACTTACTTTTTACGCACTCAAATCTTTTATAAGCTGAAACTATATGGAAACCGGATGCTTACCTAGAACAGACAAATAACAAAATTATAAGTATCATTCCAAACAAGATCCTGAATAATTTATCACAAACATTAACTTAAACTATACTTCATCTCAGTATATAAACCCTAAATTAATCAACCCACAACAGTTTAACCTCCATCCAACTTCTGTTACCTACGACCGCAACCTCTTACCCACCCTTTAGACAAAAAGCAACAGCACACATCAACGACGACGCGTGCGACACTTACAAAGCAGCTAGTCAAAGCTCCCCCCTCAAAAAGTCCACGCTTATGCTGTGCTCGCGTGCGTAAGTACGTAAGAAACGACAACCTCAGCAGCAACAGCGTCGTCGCAGCCTCTCTCAATCTCTCGCACACGACTGTATATAAGAACGGCCTGTAAATCGCGAAACGCTCCACAATCAAGCATTCGCTTCTTCCCCTCCTCTACCCTCTTCCCTCCATTTCCTTCGCGTTTCTCGATTCAATCGCGCGCGTTTTTCCCGATCCCTCGCTTGTGCACATCCTCCCTTCTTTATACACATACACACACACATATGTGCAGGCGCGGGAGAGAATCTAGCGTGACAGGAGCCAAGTGTCGTGGCGCACGTGGAAGACAAAGTAGCGCCACGTCGAAGAGCAAGGCGCGCGCGTACACGTCGCCACGAAGTAGTAGTAGTAGTAGTAGAAGAAGAAGAAGACGAAGAAGCAGGAGAAGAAGAAGGAGCAGAGGAGCCGGAGGAGAGGCGAGATTCCAGTCACGGAGAGTCTCCCACAATGCATCGAGGTCGCTCTTCTGCCGGATGCAGCGCAGCGCTCGTTCCGCGTTTGTTCCCTCCTGCGCACATGAACGTGTGTCTGTGTGTGTGCACCGTGTGCATCTATACGTGTAGGTGTGTGCAAGAGAGCGCGCGCGAATGGCAGAGGTATAGAGCGACCGATCGCGCGCGGCTACAGTCGTCTTCCTGATTTATACACTGCCACCGACAGCCGCGCGCCAGCCCGCCGAAGAGTGCCTCCATTGTTTAATCGAGTAGCGGGCGAGCGCTTTCGTTGTCTTCGTGCGTGTGTCTCTGTGTGATGTATATATATGTGTACATGTACATATATGCCAGATATCGCTTTATCTCGTTCGCTATCTCGCTCGCCATCAATTTTATGGTCTGTTTGGGTAGATGCAGAAGAAGAGCGTGGCGATGTCGGTGATTAATAAAATTCCTGGGGCATCCCCACGGGAAAACTATTTGTGTATATAGAGTGCAGGCTTGAGAAAATGGTATGGTCGAAAGGGTTTGAAAGAATCTAGCCATGTTTGGAATCGATGTGAGAGCTGATGAATAAACAATGTGATGATATACTTGATTGCGCGTGATATCGTGACTGGTACTACTTAATTATTATAGATAAAATTCATAAATGCAATGGGAAAAGATATGTTCTTTTTTTAAACTGAGGGAAACAATGGGCTGCCGTGTAATATCTGAAAATATATTTTAATAATACTCTAGTTTATTCATTCATTAGCTGAAGTTTCACAAGGATCAACTGATATATCGTGAAATTGCACGCTCTTAAGACAATACTATAATAATTCAAACCGTTACATTTTTATAACTGTTGCATAACCGCATGCAAACATATAATGTTATCTGATTAATATAATCTTCAATTTCACAGAAAAATAGTTAATTGTTTATATAGATTTAGAATGCAAAAGTTAACTGTATACTGCCAGTTTCTCAACTACAAAAAAATCGAAAATAAGCACATTGTCTTTCATCAATATTTAAATATAATTGAATTTCGATCTTGATGAACCACAATCACCATACCAATTCCGATCACCATTCCTTCTGCTTTTTCGTACAAATAACTTAACCGTTCAACTAACCACTCCAATCGCATCCCCGTCCTTCCCAACTCCACTTCATTCGACGACACCGATGCATCGGAGAGATATCCACTCGCTCAAGGCGCTATACACGTGGCATCGAACGCAATCGCTATATCCGTATATATATAGTCACAGGAGCTTTGTACTCCGCGAAAAACCCACCGGATCGTTCGATTTCGCCTCGTGACGAGAAGAGAAGCACACGGAAGCGCCACCTTTCTCTCTCTTTATCCTCTTCTCTCGAAACGGTAAAAGTCATTCCCCTCTCCCTCGCTCGTGCTCCCGCCTTTTTCCTTCTCCGCTCGTCCGCGTGCTTTTTATCGCTCGAGAAGGGGAGAGAAGCGAATGTAAGACTCGCTCTTCTCGCCTCGTTTTTGCGCTCGGTATTTTCGGAATGCCGAGCGAACAGGTACTTCGCGCGTCCGCTCTCCGCACTCGCTTTCGCTCTTGTTCGAGGTCTTTCTTATCGACGTGTGTATATAGACTTATGGAAAAAGCGGTTGTTGCCCTTTGTGACGTTTTATTAATTTCTGTTTGTAGGAGTGGTATAGCCGTGTATCGATGCTTTGTGTCCAATGTTGAATTAGTAAGTTTTACATTTGTAAAACATGGCAATCGAAAATCGTTTAAAAATATCTGTTTATTGTACTTCAATGGTATTTAAAATAGTTTGTGACAAAATTGACTGCAGTTTTCGATAAAAAATTCATTAGCAATCGTACTAGACAATAAAGTTCAATCTACCCTCCTCCCAACACAACCAAACAAACTCCTAAACAAATAGCCGTCCCATCGAAACTTTAAAAAAATACAAAGTCCGAAGCTCCTCCTACTTCTCGTCGCAAGTTTCTGTCTCTCTCTTCTCTACCTCTCGAATCGAGGCATTAATTCGAATCAGCCGGAAACTAACGGAAAACCGATAGGTTTTATCTCCGCGCAGCAAGGAACTTCGCAAATGGAAAAGTGTATCCGTCGATAAAAAAGGACACTAACGTGCAACTCCCTCTCTCTGGAAAGAAGTCGCACAGTAGCAGCAGCCTCGCCCGGAATTAGGATTAGCTGTGCGGGCCACGCGTGTATATATATATTCTACTCGCTCTCCAGCGGAACTTGGTCCGGCCGTGATAAATCTGCGGCAGAGCTCCCTAACAACGCGGCGACAAGAAGAATGGGGGAGAGAGAAGCGCCATGGCACGGCCCTATAGACCTGTTGCGGTGAAAGCGAGACGAGTTCCAAGGATGCGAGAGAGAACGCGCGTAGGTGTGTATATGTGTGCGAGTGAAGAGGAGGGAGCTGTCGCGCAAAAGCGCCGGAGTCGAGGATCGCCCAGAATGTACTTACAACTTCCCATGCCGACTTGTGTACGTCGTCTCGGAGGAGCGGCGGTGGCGGCAACGTCCGCCCTCGACTTAGTTACGCGTGGAAGCGAGTGTATATGCCTGGCGCGATTGTGGTCGTAGGTAGTTCTTGAGCGAAGGATGGAACGGGATGTAAGAGACACGGGTCAAGGAATTTGTTAAGTACTTTTCGGGACTTTGGAGCACGATAATTTTTCGGACTTGTCGTCGTTGCTTTCACATTGTAATTTAAACTACCCATTAGATTAGATTTTAATAAACTTTTTTTTTCATCAAACAGTGAAATATAAGTGGTTTTTGTTACGCACCATACCTAAACACCGAGACAGACGGTATCATCCTTTTGTGTTTAATTACAATGTAAAAAAGTCAGTAATGTCTCTACAATCTGAACTATATAACCTATTATTATAATTAAGATTTTATTTATTTTTCATCTTTGCCTCGTTCTTTCATTGTACTTTTATTGATCGTCAAAAAGCCCTCCCCAATCCAATGAATCCTATATACTTATGAAAATTATACATTCAAAGCCAGTTGCGCTTATATAAACGTTCAAAACGTTTTTACGACACACATAAAGTTTAAAAATAGCCCCCTCTCTCCGATTCCTCCCCTTAACGTCCGAATTAACATATTTTATTTTCCAAAAGCCACACTCGCGCTCGCCCCGAGATTTATTCAGCGGCATTAATTCCTGGCGCGCATCAACGAACGTTACATCTTCATACGCATCATCACGGAACAACAGTCTCCTCGCAGTATTATAGCATTCCTTCAAGGCGAGCTGCCGCCGCTGCTGCTGTTACATACGGTGTATGCGTCGCGCTTTACATATACGCCTGTACGCGTATAGGTACACGCGCGCACCTCCTCCTCCTATAGCAGCACATGACTAAGCGAGCGTTCACTTGTGGCAGACAAAGGGATCTACGCATCTCCAGGGCAGAGGGGCGAGAGACACAAGACGTACTCTCGCTCTCTCTAGCCAGAAAGACAGACGGACTCGTCGTACGTGTACACGCCAGTAGTTAGCGTAGATAATTATGGCGATGAGTGCGTGTGTGTGTGTGTGTGTGCGAAGCGTACGGGTTCTAAAAATGGCAACCTAAAAAGGGAAACGCGTGCGCCGGCTTCTCGAAAAGTCATCGAACGCGCTTGAGAGTAAGAGAGGGAGGATTGATGAGTGACGAGAGGAAGAGTGCGAGATCGGGCGATAGGAGAGGAGAAGATAAGAAATCGAAGAAGGAGGGTCGCTAAACGCGCGCGCGAGAGAGAAAGAGAGTGCTACCGCTGGGTTAATAAAGATGCCATCGGTATACGCGCGCCCGCGCGTAATTGCCCCCGGCATCCTGCTCGCTCGGTCGCTCGGCCTCGTGCAACGCTTCCATCCGGCGGCGCGTGCGCTATTCCCAGAGCGCCGCAGCACGTTTTATAAGACAAGCTGCGCAGAGCGAGGATGGTTTGTTCTCTCCTCTGCGTATTTGAGGTTGTCAGGGATTTCGCGAGCGCAAGGGGGGGACGACTGTGCTCGCTTCGTGCGGCGCTGTTTTGAATGCTCTATTGTCAGTGTGTTTGTTTGTTTGTTTTTAGAATTACCGGGAACGGGTCGGTTTCCGAGATTGGTTTTAGTTCTATTAATGGTGGATAAAATTGTATTCTGCGTTATACAATTATTTTCTCGTGTTTCAGATGGATTTATTATTTATAAACGAGGGGCATTGTTATAAGTAAAATAATGGATCTGAATGAATTGATATAGCACGTGAATTATTCTATATTTAGTAAGATTGCTATTAATATACTAAAATTCCGCGCCGCATCTATAGTCCAGTCGAATTAGAGTTTGAACGTAAAATGATTATTAAATGACATTTTATTGCACTTTACGATAGTGTGAAGGGTATGTATAAGAATAAAACTATCAAAGACCTGATTCGAAACGACATATGACACCAACCGCGTGGCGAATGATAGCGCGCTATGTTTGATACATTGTTCTTCATCCTCGCGTCGAATACGTTGTTCTTCATATCTCCGCACCGAGATACGTCGTTCATCCTCTTGTCAAGATTTCATCCTTGCGTCGAAATACGTCGTTTTTTATTTTTGCTCTGAGATACGTTCTTCTTTCGCTCGGCCGTCGATTTCACGTCTGCGTGCCTTCCTCTTCTACGCGGACCTTGCATCCTCTGCCTATTTGGGTCTAAGAATTTTTCAAATAATCGATTTGCTTTTTGTCGTACGTCTGCGCAACTCCATATTTTCGTGGACCTCACGTCTCCCGGCTATTTGGATTTCAAGTTTTTTCTAAATGATTGACTCGCTTACTGTCACACGTCTCTTGTCTTGATCTTTCAGTCAATATGGAGGGTATTATTGTCTTGTCTTGAAATTCTTGATCATATTGGAGTTTCAATATCATCAAGAATTTCAAGACAAGATAACAATACTTTTCATATTGACTGAAAAGACCAAGACAAGAGAAATTTTCAAGAATTTACAAGAACCAAACAATAATTACAGAATTATTGTATTGTCTTGCTCATGTACAACCCTGCCGAGTACACAAAATGTCGAATTCATCAGTCTATTAATAGCTCCGAGTACACAAGACAAAAGGTGTGTGTATGTGCATGCCATCCGTGTCCTGGAGATGACATGCACGGTACAACGAGGACTCCTTATGGATGTTGACCAGGCGGCTGTTCCCAATCAATAGACAGAGGAAGTGACAGAGAGAGAGAGAGAGAAACAGTGCTGTTTGCGCGTAGTTCCCTATATCGA
Source organism: Torymus auratus (assembly GCA_900474315.1). Lineage (NCBI taxonomy): Eukaryota > Metazoa > Arthropoda > Insecta > Hymenoptera > Torymidae > Torymus > Torymus auratus. The sequence continues at coordinate 5,051 of UXGD01001280.1, read as the reverse complement.
ATCTCGGAACGCGGGGCGGAGAGAGAGGGATCGCGCGCGATGGCGAATCGATGAATTATAACCTTGACCTGCTGTCTCTCATTATTGGCATACTGGGGGTGGAGAGGGGAAGGGTCGTAAAGATATCCCCTGTATTTGGTCAATAGCTTTATTACGAATGAAGGGAATGCATGGAATATGAGCATTAAATGTATATACGCGTGTGTTCGTGTGTGTATATGTGAAAGGGTTATTATTGATAGGAATCGTATCTTAATGGCCGTGGATGATGCGATTCGAGAGGAATTATTATTGTTGACAAACCGGAGATTTCCAAAATCTAATATTGGCAGAGCCCCCCCCCCATTGATCGTTCGCGCGGATGCACGAACTAAACAAAGATGTCGAATGTACCTACGCACTTGATGGAATTTTCTCCAAAACTTGATTTTCTAAATTCACTTGACCATCGCTAAACAATCAGCCTCCCTTTTGTCTCCCTATATTTACCCACCAGCCGAAAGCTCTACCAAGAACCCATCGCGCGCACTATCAATCTATCGTCTCTTACAGCCTTCTGTAAGCGTAAAGTTCTACTCCTTCAAAGCACCGACTCTACCCTCTCTTCCCATAGAGGTTAGCATAAAATCGGAGATCCGCGAGCGCAGTGCTAATGGCCTCCTGGACAAACACGCGCGTGCGCATGCAGACCTTCTACTTCGTATTTGCCAAAGAGAAGCGGAGAATACGCGCGTCTCTTTACGTATAAGCGTGTGTGTGTGTGTGTGTGTGTGTGTGTGTGTGTGTGTGTGGGTGTGTGTGTGTGTGTATGTGTGTGTTCGAGAACACGGCTCTACACGCCGATGATTACCATCGCGCGCGTTACAACGTGTGCAGCAGCAGCAGAGGCTGAAGTTATACGGCGATGCTGAGATGATTTGGTGCTTCGCTGTAACTTGCGCGAGGCGCAGTTTGCGCGGATGTGTCGAGGGAGGAGGAGGGGTAAGTCTGACTGCGGGATTTCGCGAGATTAAGTGCGCACTGCGCACGCGCGCGCGCGTGGGAATTGTGAAATATTTCGTCGGGGTGCTTGCTAGGAGTCCTGTTCATATTGAACTTTTGCGTTAATGTGATATTTAAGGGGATGCGAATGTGGTATTTCTTAGTAAGCGTTGACGTATAATTAGAATGTTAATTTTAATTTCTTCTTTGGACATTATCGCGAAGATTTAGTGCATCAATGTATTACGTTTAATTGAAGAGGCTTCAAAATGTATTTATATTATACTAATAAACTAAATTATTAGTTTATAGGCACGCAGAAGATGAATCGAAATGTAAACGATTTTCATCTAGTTAATCAACAAGGTTATGTACGCTATATTGTATAATAATATAATAATTTGAAGTAGTCTACTACCAGTATCCAATTTTGCAATACAGAAATTCAAATTATTACTTCTCTCACACGCTCCCAACACTTCGCAGTAATAATCATCATAATTGCCAACTGCGACTTAATATAATAAAAATTGATTTTCGACTTATCACGTGAGCCCACCACCACCTATCACAACTCCAACAGAATTAAAATAGCATTCACATTATATATATGCACACGGTAGCATTAGTAGTGGTTCGGACACGAAGGTGCCATAATGGCGGCGCAATATAAAGCCAATAAAGCCCGCGAAGCACGCAAAGCGCCGCGCGCAAATGTCGCGCGTCCGTGCATCTAAGAATCGGCCGCGCACCGCGTTCATGCTGTCAGGAAATCCGATTTCTTTCGCTTTAACCGTGTCGGCTTAAGGCACCTGCACTGCTGCTGTAAGTAGTACGCGCCGAAATTCGCCACGCGGATTGCCGCCGACCTCTCCTACGCCAGATTACGATGAATAATTTATGTGCACAAGCACTGCGCTACTGTATATAAGCGGGAATTATCGCCCGGTCGTATCGCGATTTCACGTTCCTCGAGTGTAAATACAGGAGTCTTTATGAAGTATGTGGGTTGACTGCATCAATGATGTGGAAATCATTTATTTATTGGAGTTTTTCGTTGTTTTGGATGTTTACATGATATTGAAATCAATCGTTGATTATAAAACATGCGATAGCTATTAATTAAAAATGACGAATAATTATTTTTAAAGAGCTAACCGGAAATTGGTTGTCGTATATAATTTATTATGCCAAAGGGGAAGAATAAGAAGGTCCTATTTACGTCAATCGTATAACATGGATACTTCTACACCATATACCAGATCAACTTTTGCCTCTTGATAAACTCGATTTCATCACATATAAAAATCCCATCATTAATTAACAGGCGCAGGCAAAAATCATGATTTATATTGCTCAGATCTATTCAACTATCATGATCATGAAAAAATTATCGCTTCGCCGAACTGGTGCTATCATTTAAACCGCGTCGACGTTCCTCGTAGGCTCGCTTACAAATCGGAGCAAAATAAACACGCGAGAGCGGCATGGCGCGTCTCCCCTTCGACAGCGCGAGATACACATCCACGGCGAAACAAAACGATGCCAAAGCCAAAGAAGAAGGAAGTAAGTGTCGCACGCACTGAACAACAACGATGACGACGACCCTATATGTATACTACTCCCTTCCCCTCGACAGCATCGACTTTTTGCGCTCACGCACGCAGTAGCCTCCTGATAGATACCTTTCCGCTCGTCGCGCTTTTTTTGCACCCCACGCGCAGAAAGCAACACAACAACAAAAATACCCGGCGCAGTGCGCCGATCGCGCGAACAATAATTTATACCCACAAGCTCTCCCCCTCTCTCTTTTCCCTTGCGTAATTTGTGGTCTCCCTCTGACGTCTTTATGGATCGACCGAGCCCGCGCGCGTGTACACTACTACGGGTTAACGATGTGCGTAAACGCGTAAGTGGGGCCCTCCTCTCGTTCCTCTATCTCACCAGCCGCGGTCGCGTAAAAATTTTAATGCCAAAACACTGTTTTCCCCACCGCGTGCGCTCGCCTCTTTTTACTCTGCCGCGATGCCGCGCCTGCAGCGTCTCATGAATATTGGTGTGTATACGCGCGACACCTACGCCTTCTTCTTTTTCTTCTCCGCTGCGATACTTCTCCGCGATATCGCTGAAATTTACGGAGAGGAGGAAGGAGTGCGAGCGCGGAATCTTAATTAAATTTTTACACCTTCGCGACGCAGCCCGACGGTTACGCGGTCGTTGCTTCTTCTCTCGGGCGCGCAGGCGGACTCTTCCGAGAGACTCGCACCGTGTGACTCATTAATTGAGGTTAACGATATGCATACGCGAAGGGCGACGGAGCATCGATGCGAGTTTGCATTCAAGTATCTTAAGGATATATTTCTATACTTACAATCTTGCGTGAAAATATTTTTCCGTCATTGTTATTTAATTTTTGTGTTAACAATGTTTATATTTGGAGCTGAATAATTTTTGCATTCTCAGTATCTTTTATTATGTTTCGCTTAATTGATTTTAGAAATAAAAGAAATTGATTAATGATTTTTCCAGTATTAATCAAATATATTATTCGTATGGCTTGTTTTCTTAAAATTTTGAATATCATATTTACGTGTGGTTGTTGATCATAACGATTATTATAATACACGTATCTGTTTACCTAATGTAATAAGGAATCACGGTTAGTATACTGCTGAAAGTTCGTAGTTAGTCAGCATAATAAGTGCAGCCGGCAGAACAGTATTATCACATAACTGTACCAACAGTGTCGTGTATAAATAATACTTTACAAAAGTTGTTTTAATTGTTAAATAAAATAAGCCAGTGAAAGATATCAGAATAGCCAAGGTATATTTATAACCTGCCAATTGAACTATATAACGTAAATCCTGTCAAATATTGCTATCTTGTCAGTCGAAAAGATGGCAGAAACACCGACTTTTCAGGAATATCTACCTGGCCGGTTGTACCTTGGAGCAAGATTAATCTTGATATTGTATTGTCTTGCCTCAAAATTCAAGACAATAATCGATACACTATATACAGTTTTCGATACAATATAAAGATTGTGGTATCAAGAATCTTTTCTTGTCTTGAAAATAACTAAACATTTTCTAATTGTAATATGTTCAAGTGATAAAACCTGGCGGGGTGGTCGGTGACTCGTTCCTATATCCCCTCGGGCCGACTTACTTAGGTACGTAAGGCCACAGGGAAGGGGTGCGTCGCCTGGCGGCGGCCCGCAAACTAGACCCTGTCCGGCGACATATATATGCCGGGAAAATCAAATTTGGCTTTTATTTATGTGTGTGCCAAATTTTTATTATCATATTAAACCTAACGTATTTGTATATTATGATCAGTTACATTATTCTTAAAATTTAGTAAATTTGAAATTTGAAAGTTTCTTAAATTTTAAGACATTTTTAACAGTGAATCGTTTAAAATGGACTGACGAGGAGAGTGCACACCCTCCGGGAAACGGATTTTCGCAGGCATTGGAGAGTCGATTTCGGGTACCTAAAAATAAAGCCCAGTATGCTTAATTCCATCTAATATGCCCTTTTTCTTGAGTTGTGGACAATCTAATCTCAAATATCCTCTATTTCGTTAAAAAATGATGTCTCTTGTATTGACTGTTACATTGCACGAATTTAAGATACGAAAACGAGGAAGAGAAATTATAAAAGTAGTCAGTAAGAGTTACAATTTAAGCTGTGAATCGTTGAAAACTATTAATTTATCAGGAAATTATAAGTAATTTAAGATAACGTAAGAAAATGGTTAAAAATTGTATTTTTCACCATTTTCGTAGGCTATCTTTAATTGCTTATAGTAAATTAATATTTTTTAACAAATCAGAGCTTAAACTTTAGCTCTTACTGTCTACTTTTATAATTTTTTTTCCTCGTTTTCATATCTTAAATACTTGTAGTGTGACAGTCAATGGAAGAGACATCGTTTTTTAACGAAGTAGGGGATATTTGAGATGAAATTGACTATATCTCAAGGCATTAGAAGGCTTTAGAATTAGGCCCCCTGGACTTCATTTTGATGTACCAGAAATCGACTCTCCAATGCCCGCGAAAATC